>JAODUO010001303.1:0-133781 GCA_025642075.2 Ridgeia piscesae
CACCCAGTGCACGAGTTTGGGCGCAACCAGTTGTCATATTTTTAGTTTGCATATTGGATCGATGATGATAGTGAAGTGTAGTGTTGACCTGCCGTGTGTAGAGTTCGCAGTCTCGAATGGATGTGTTCAAGGCGCTAGTCGTTATAGATCATGTTGCCTGCGTACATGTGTCGAATGCTTTTTCACATCCGTTAGTGTTACATACATTTGTATTTTCACTAGGTGTAACTGGTGTAAGCTGATAACATATTTTTAATGTTTAGTATAATTACCCGATTACACTGAACCTGATAATGAATGTCTTGGTGCAGAGGCATGTTTTCATTTGGTAGGAGTTATCATTTAGTGGTTGATGTGATAAACACACCTGACACAGGTGTTGTTTGCATTACATCTGCTGTTAATTAACATCAAAGTAGTGTTATAACTAGCATTTACATAGCACCATACATTCTTAGGCACACACACACACACACACACACACACACAACACACACACACACACACACACACACACACACTACTACATATATATTTTTAAATTAATTAATATTAAAAATTAAAAATTTAATTAAAAATTAATTAATATTAAATTAATTAATAATTAAAAATTTTTAAAATTAATATATTATTAAAATATATTTTTTAATTATATATTATTATTAAAAATTTTTTTAAATTATTTATTATTATTATTAATTTTATTAATATTATTATTTTAAATTAAAATTTAAAAAGTATATCCTCGTAAACATTACTTATTAAAATTTAAAAGGCTCCATACTAAGAAATTAAGCTACAGAGAAAGTTTTATAAAATATTAAGGTATTTAAAAAAAGTAGTTATGGGACATATTTTTTAAAATAATTATATAATAACAAATTATTAATTAATTAAATCAATAAAATTTATTCATAAAATGCATGTTCATAAAACAGTCAACACAGTTCCTCATTTGAAGTAACTGGCTAACCATTCCAAAATGCTGATACTCAAGTGGTTGGACATAGGTTAGGACAGGGAACCTAAGTAAGAAAGTAAATCTTTATTTCCAACAACAATATCCATCATTACACATCACAGCGTAACAAATACAACCTCGTATGTGGAAAGGGGGTGAACATGAGTACAAAACATATCAATGGTTCATGCCAAACCATATTAAATGTCGACGAGATAAGTACAACATGAATTTGTTAAGTGTATTAAGCTGTATAAAGAAGACTGATCATGATTAAATTCCTTATTGTTAATATTTCACCTGCCACAGCAAGCAGAATTACGAGTACTATTTCACTCAGATCTATTGTTGACACTAACCACATGTAGCTGTCATGTTATTCTGTGTCATGTTCCCTCAATGTTCTGATTGTGACACAAATGCATACCTTGTGATCTATCTTTCAGTCAGTATCCAGGTTAATGTGCACCTGTTTATGAACCAGTAGATTAAAATAATAGACAATATGAATCATTATTCTCTTATTTCTGGCAATGTCACTTTTGAAACAAATGTGTAAATTTAGCTATACTGTTGAAGATATAAAAATGAGGTATGGTTTTAAAGATCATGTTATGTGAAGTCAAAGTATCAAGCAGAAATCTCAATTTCACATTAGTTCAACTTATCACCCACCTTAGTGTATCGGGTTACATAAATAAAAAAATGTAGAAAAAATTTTTCAAATAGAAAATGATATATATATATATATATATATATATATATATATATATAATATATATATAATATAATAGTTTTAATAATATAATGATATATTTGTTATTTTGCAAAGAACTAAAATAGTTCACAATTACTAACAGTACCAGTAGTATACTATATACTTAAATAAATATGTACATTCACATGTATGTCACATGTATTTGAATGAACTGGCTGTCTTAGCTCAGTAATGGCAGAACAAGCCAACAATCAGTTGTGGTTGTTCTTGCACACAGTGGGTACATCAACACTTGTGTTAGTTGATCACTGCTGATGTACCTAGTTATATCATTAAATACCCTTCTGCCCTCAGCACAAGCCACTGATGGTAGTTCACTACTACCCCAGGGTGGAGATGGTATATACTAGTTGCCTATGCTACCCCAAGGGTGGTGATCATCTACACCACCCCTAGAGTGATGGTCAACTATGCCACTCAGAGGGTGGTAGTCAACTACTATGTCACCCCTGCGCAATAGCTAACTATGCTACCCTTGGAATGGTAGTTGACACCCCTCCCCCAACCCTAGCAGGTGTCCAATGCAGTGTATGGAATAGTGTAATTACTTGAGCAAAATACAGTTTATAACAGTAACCTGTTCAAAACAGTAACCATGGAAACCTGCAAAGGACGACAATGAAATCCCAATATTGATACTTTTCCAGCCATTCCTTGAGCCAGCGGCAGTGCACATTCTAATCACAGTGTACCAGGTACTTCTACACCAGACGTTTACTTGTAACATCAGCCACAATAGGATGAAGCCCAAATTGTTTTTAAATAAAACATAATGGGTTTATAAACATTTGAATAGATAACAAATGTTAAAACCAAACCGGATAACAAAAGAATTTTTTACAAAATATACAACACCATAGATGACAAATCAAAATAAAATGATTGATTCAAAAAATATAAAATGATAGATGAGCTAAATCAATATAAACACTGGGTTTGATACAAATAATATAAACACTGAAGATGATAAAACCAAATCAATATATTTAAAACTGGGGTGATGAGTAAATAATAAAAAATGATAATAAAAAAAAACACTGATTTGGAGCTAAATAAAAAACACTGATGATGAAAACCATCAATTTAAAAAAAAATAATTCAGAAAATGAACCAAAAAAAATAACACTGATTAAAACCAAATAAAAATAAACATTTTGGTTTTTTTTTAAAAAATTTTTTTTACCATTTTAATCAGTGATGTTTTGATCACAATCAGCAATTTTCGTCAGATAGTTTATGCTAGCTGACAAGTGACAATGCAGTAGTCATTAGTGCTCACACCAGTGACTGACAGCACTTTACAGAATTATTTTTCCAAAAAGGGGGATAATTTCTTAAGGTCCCGGATTTCTAAAAGGTTTATTGAACAAAAATGGGAGGGTTGTTATTAGAAACCAGTGAGAGGGGTTTAAAATGCAAGTTTGAATGTAGACAAGATTTTACCACCCACATCCGATTTATTAAAAAATTTTAGAAATTGTAGGGTTTTAAAAAGCCGGGAAACCTTAGTTACCCAAAATCTTAAAATTGTTATTTTATTCGGGGAAAATATTTTTAAATTATTTAGAACAAAATAATTATATGAATATTGTTTAGTTTTTCAAAAAAATTTTAAAAATTTTCCTAAAATATAAAATCTTTAAAAAACAATTTGTTTTAAAATTTATGGTAAACCTGGGATGTTAGAAAACAAAATTCACTGCTGTACGCCCTTTGTTAAGGGGTTAAAAAATTTGGATTAAAGCAACCATTAAAAATGATACTAGAGACTTAATAAAAACCGATTTTTTTCCAAATCAACTTCAGTTAAAACTTAATAAAAACATGGTTCATATGAAAAACCCAAGGATTTTTCTTTTGGTTTTTTTTAATTTTTCAGGGGGAAAAAAACGCCCAATTTTTGGCTGGCAATGAAAATCAGGCCCCCCGGGAGCAGCACCAGAAACTACAGGGACCCCCGGAAACATTTTTAAACCCTCAAGTTCAAAAAAAAGGAAAGACTGAAAATAAAAAAATTTAAATTTTTTAAAGCAGGGCTCCCAAAAGGGTTTTTCCCAACGAAATGTGTTGCAAAAACAAATTTTAAAACTTGAAAGGAAGGAAAAAAAGGGAGCACCCAAAAACCCAAAAAAAAAACACAGCACCCTTTTTGAACCAGCAGTTTTTCCGGGGTCAAAAAAACGTTTGAAAATTTTTAAAAAAAATCCCAAACCGAGCACTTTCCCCTTTTTTTTTTTTTCATTTTTTTCAAGAAAATTTAAAAAATTTTAAAAAAATTTTTAACACACCATTCTTTCCCAAGGGCAGCCAAAACCTGGCCCCTTTTGGCCCTTTAGGTCCCCCCACCCCAAAAAGGGCAGCCAAATAAAGGGCAGCCAAAAAGGGGGCCAAAGGAAAAACCCACCACAGGACCTTCCTGCCTTTGCCAGGAGCAGCTTGGGTACCCCCCGGCCTTAAACGGTTTGGGGTCCCTTTTTCCGGTTTCACCGGGTCAAAAAGCCCGAGGTCCCCTTTCCCCTTTTCGGGAAAAAAATTGGCTTTCCCCTTTTTTTGGTTTTGTAAGCAAACCATTGTGACCGGGGCAAAAAATTAAAAAATTTTTCCAAAAAAAAGGGGACCCCAAAACAAAATAGATGGTTTTTAAAAAATTTGACATCCCCAGCTGCAATTTGGCTAACATACTTTTCCAGGGAAAAGACGAGCACATTTTTTCCGTTTTTAAATTTTTAAAGTGCACCCCAGACCGGGCGAATTGTTCGGATTTGAGCAAATTTTTAAGTTAAAAAATTTGAGGGTAAAATTCACCGAGGCGTCCCATGGTGTTTTTTTGTGGCGGTTCTCTGCGTTTGGGGTCGGCCGGGTCAAAGGATTTTTCCCCTAAAAGGGCAGCAGAGGGGAATTCCATAGGGCAATGGTAACCCGGATTTTTCCTGGTGAAGCGCAAAAAAGCCGGCTAAACCGCGCCCCCGGCGGGCCCCCAAAACCCGGGGGCCCCCTGGCCAACGGCCCCCGGAGAGGGTGTCTGCGGTTTGGCGCAGGCCCCCCGCGCTGAAAGTTCCCCGCGCTGCTGGGGGGACCTCCCAGGGGGGAAAGGTCGGCCAAAACGAATGAGCTTTGGGGGTATTCACCGATTTGTTGAGGTTGCTGAGAAGTGAACCGAAGGAGCGTGACAGTGTCGTCGTGTTGGCGACCTTCACCGTCTGCACGACGTCACTGTGACCCAGCGACGACTGCTGGTGCAGCTGGTGCTGCTGTTGTTGTTGTTGTTTGCTGCTGCTGCTGCTGCTGCAAGTTATTTGTTTTCTGCAGCACATTTGGCGTACTGGCAACGGCGGCTGTGGTGGCGCTGCTGGGAGTGTTAAATTTGTTAGTGACAGTCTGCGTTGTCTGAAGCTGAGGCTTCGAACCTAGTTTCGGGGTCTCCTGCTGTAGTTGCTGGTGCTGCTGCTGGGGGGCGCTGATGTCAGTTGCCAGCCAAAATGGACGTTTTTTCAGCTGCAAATACACCAGAGAAGAATCGCTTGTGGTTATCTCGATATGCAACCTATGTATTATCTCACCACTGCTGATAACTGCCCACAGTTGTATGTTGGAAACAACTCGGCTATATGACAGTCTACTAGTACCTCATAACTGCAGCTAGCTTTAATCCAAATGTTAACCACTTAACAAAGGACGTAGCAGCAGTGCACTTTGTCCTCTGAACATACACACGAATTGACCATCAACATTTTAAAACAAATTGTTACTTTACACAGCATCGATATGATAGAAATGTAATTTCATGAAACACTATCACATATATCATATAACTTCATTAGTTGCTGAGTAAGTAACTAAATATATGCTCTACGAGATACCTGAAGCAATCTACAGACCTAGGCTAACTACACGATGCAGGCTAAAACCTACAACTACGGTAAACAATGAATGACTCTGTCTGTTGTGCGGTGGTACTGCTAGTGTCTAGCATTCTACACACTTAGCATGCTAGGGGCATGCTCACTGGTTCTATAACACATCTATTTTGTTCAATAAACTGAGAGTCGTACCTCAGAGCTATTATCTTTTTGTATTATAATGTTTTATATTTTTTTAACGCCCTGTGAACTGCACTGGATATGGTTATGCATTACTATTAGCATCAAAACAAACCGTTGAGCATTATGTATGACCAATTTCTTTTTCAAGAAATAAGGTAGGAATGTGACATACTAAACAGGACTTCTTGACCTGATGTGTCACCATGATAATAGAGTGTCACCCTTATTACAGTTGAAGTGTCATCATGATTGTGGTGTGTCAGTCTTATCTTACATGTAGTGTCATCATGTCAGAAGAATGTCACCCTTCCTGCTAGCATGCTACCCTTATATTGCACAATGTTACCCTTATTATGTGTAAAGTGAAACTTATTACAGGTAGTTCCATCCTTATAGGCAGAGTAATGTCTCAATAATAGGCCAAATGTTACCTATATCATAGGTAACATTTATTACGGGTGATGGATCACTGTGGTGGAGTGTCATCCTTTAGAGTACCACCTTTATTATAGGTCAAATGTCACCATTATTATAGGTCAAATGTCACCCTTAATATGAGGACTGTGTGGTTTATAACGTACAGTGCATTACTTGATTTTAGAGCTTCATGGATTTATTGAAACTGCCACATCTATGAGAAATGAATGGTGTGTATATATATATATATATATATATATATATATATATATATATTCATAATAAGAAAAAGATGTAAATAAAAAGATAAAATATTGTGAAATGTGACATCGGTGAGAGATTGTTTTCATAAAATATCTTTTAAACATAACTTGATTTATATGACAGAGATAACACTCAGCAATGTTACAAACGGCGTGAACTGAAAATGTATAATTGATATTTTACTGGAGTCTTGATGGCTGACTCAAAACACTAATTTTATTTAACCTCTGACCTTCACATATTAACATATGTATTCCCTTAAATTGTAGTTTTATGTCAACGATCATAATTACAGTTGGGAAACACACATTGATGTAGAACCCTAAGTAAATAAACTATGAAACAATTTCATGTAGTATTCCTTTTACTTATTTCACAGTCAATTTACCTTTTTTTGTGTGACATCATTCGTTATTTGCAAATTTAAAAATCTGTTACACAGCGTCACTGTAGCCTTTCTGTAAAGTGCTGTCAGTCACTGGTGTGAGCACTAATGACTACTGCATTGTCACTTGTCAGCTAGCATAAACTATCTGACGAAAATTGCTGATTGTGATCAAAACATCACTGATTAAAATGGTAAACAAAATACCAAATAAGTAAAATTATCACTGATTTGGTTCATATAGTCCAGTGTTGTATATTGATTTGGCTCATCTAGTCCAGTGTTGTATATTGATTTGGTTCATCTAGTCCAGTGTTGTATATTGATTTGGTTCATCTAATCCAGTGTTGTATATTGATTTAGCTCATCTAGTCCAGTGTTGTATATTGATTTAGCTCATCTAGTCCAGTGTTGTATATTGATTTAGCTCATCTAATCCAGTGTTGTATATTGATTTGGATCATCTAATCCAGTGTTGTATATTGATTTAGCTCATCTAGTCCAGTGTTGTATATTGATTTAGCTCATCTAATCCAGTGTTGTATATTGATTTGGATCATCTAATCCAGTGTTGTATATTGATTTGGATCATCTAATCCAGTGTTGTATATTGATTTAGCTCATCTAGTCCAGTGTTGTATATTGATTTGGATCATCTAATCCAGTGTTGTATATTGATTTAGCTCATCTAGTCCGGTGTTGTATACGACTATTTGAAATAACCCATACATTGCTGTTACAGTGTATATACTACAGGATGTGTGGCTGGTAACATCTCCCTCCGTCTATCTATTGCAAACTGCATTGTATCAAACCATCTCACTGTCATTACTGAAGTAACAATTTGGGCTTCATCCTATTGTGGCTGATGTTACAAGTAAACGTCTGGTGTAGAAGTACCTGGTACACTGTGATTAGAATGTGCACTGCCGCTGGCTCAAGTGAATGGCTGGAAAAGTATCAATATTGGGATTTCATTGTCGTCCTTTGCAGGTTTCCATGGTTACTGTTTTGAACAGGTTACTGTTATAAACTGTATTTTGCTCAAGTAATTACACTATTCCATACACTGCATTGGACACCTGCTAGGGTTGGGGGAGGGGTGTCAACTACCATTCCAAGGGTAGCATAGTTAGCTATTGCGCAGGTGGTGACATAGTAGTTGACTACCACCCTCTGAGTGGCATAGTTGACCATCACTCTAGGGGTGGTGTAGATGATCACCACCCTTGGGGTAGCATAGGCAACTAGTATATACCATCTCCACCCTGGGGTAGTAGTGAACTACCATCAGTGGCTTGTGCTGAGGGCAGAAGGGTATTTAATGATATAACTAGGTACATCAGCAGTGATCAACTAACACAAGTGTTGATGTACCCACTGTGTGCAAGAACAACCACAACTGATTGTTGGCTTGTTCTGCCATTACTGAGCTAAGACAGCCAGTTCATTCAAATACATGTGACATACATGTGAATGTACATATTTATTTAAGTATATAGTATACTACTGGTACTGTTAGTAATTGTGAACTATTTTAGTTCTTTGCAAAATAACAAATATATCATTATGTTATTAAACTATTATATTATATAATTATATATATATATATATATATATATATATATATATATATATATATATATAAACAGTTTGTCTTCTTAATTACAAACTTACAAGCGTGATTAAATGACTGGTTGTAAAGATCATACATTATCTTTTTCTACTTGTACTCTACATAATTATGTAACCCGATACACTAAGGTGGGTGATAAGTTGAACTAATGTGAAATTGAGATTTCTGCTTGATACTTTGACTTCACATAACATGATCTTTAAAACCATACCTCATTTTTATATCTTCAACAGTATAGCTAAATTTACACATTTGTTTCAAAAGTGACATTGCCAGAAATAAGAGAATAATGATTCATATTGTCTATTATTTTAATCTACTGGTTCATAAACAGGTGCACATTAACCTGGATACTGACTGAAAGATCAGATCACAAGGTATGCATTTGTGTCACAATCAGAACATTGAGGGAACATGACACAGAATAACATGACAGCTACATGTGGTTAGTGTCAACAATAGATCTGAGTGAAATAGTACTCGTAATTCTGCTTGCTGTGGCAGGTGAAATATTAACAATAAGGAATTTAATCATGATCAGTCTTCTTTATACAGCTTAATACACTTAACAAATTCATGTTGTACTTATCTCGTCGACATTTAATATGGTTTGGCATGAACCATTGATATGTTTTGTACTCATGTTCACCCCCTTTCCACATACGAGGTTGTATTTGTTACGCTGTGATGTGTAATGATGGATATTGTTGTTGGAAATAAAGATTTACTTTCTTACTTAGGTTCCCTGTCCTAACCTATGTCCAACCACTTGAGTATCAGCATTTTGGAATGGTTAGCCAGAAAACATTCGTTCCACAGAGTCCTTAAAACTCATTCATGACTTACTTCAAATGAGGAACTGTGTTGACTGTTTTATGAACATGCATTTTATGAATAAATTTTATTGATTTAATTAATTAATAATTTGTTATTATATAATTATTTAAAAAAATATGTCCCATAACTACTTTTTTTAAATACCTTAATATTTTATAAAACTTTCTTAGTATGGAGCCTTTTAAATTTTAATAAGTAATGTTTATGAGGATATACTTTTTAACATTCTTATGATTTTGTGTGTGTGTGTGTGTGTGTGTGTGTGTGTGTGTGTGTGTGTGTGTGTGTGTGTGTGTGTGTGTGTGTGTGTGTGTGTGTGTGTGTGTGTGTGTGTGTGTGTGTGTGTGTGTGTGTGTGTGTGTGTGTGTGTGTGTGTGTGTGTGTGTGTGTGTGTGTGTGTGTGTGTGTGTGCCTAAGAATATATGGTGCTATGTAAATGCTAGTTATAACACTACTTTGATGTTAATTAACAGCAGATGTAATGCAAACAACACCTGTGTCAGGTGTGTTTATCACACACACACACACACACACACACACACACACACACACACACACACACACACACACACGAAATCATAAGAATGTTAAAAAGTATATCCTCGTAAACATTACTTATTAAAATTTAAAAGGCTCCATACTAAGAAATGAAGCTACAGAGAAAGTTTTATAAAATATTAAGGTATTTAAAAAAAGTAGTTATGGGACATATTTTTTAAAATAATTATATAATAACAAATTATTAATTAATTAAATCAATAAAATTTATTCATAAAATGCATGTTCATAAAACAGTCAACACAGTTCCTCATTTGAAGTAAGTCATGAATGAGTTTTAAGGACTCTGTGGAACGAATGTTTTCTGGCTAACCATTCCAAAATGCTGATACTCAAGTGGTTGGACATAGGTTAGGACAGGGAACCTAAGTAAGAAAGTAAATCTTTATTTCCAACAACAATATCCATCATTACACATCACAGCGTAACAAATACAACCTCGTATGTGGAAAGGGGGTGAACATGAGTACAAAACATATCAATGGTTCATGCCAAACCATATTAAATGTCGACGAGATAAGTACAACATGAATTTGTTAAGTGTATTAAGCTGTATAAAGAAGACTGATCATGATTAAATTCCTTATTGTTAATATTTCACCTGCCACAGCAAGCAGAATTACGAGTACTATTTCACTCAGATCTATTGTTGACACTAACCACATGTAGCTGTCATGTTATTCTGTGTCATGTTCCCTCAATGTTCTGATTGTGACTGAAATGCATACCTTGTGATCTCATCTTTCAGTCAGTATCCAGGTTTTATACCTTTAAAAACAATGCAAGACTAATAATGTGCACCTGTTTATGAACCGGTAGATTAAAATAATAGACAATATGAATCATTATTCTCTTATTTCTGGCAATGTCACTTTTGAAACAAATGTGTAAATTTAGCTATACTGTTGAAGATATAAAAATGAGGTATGGTTTTAAAGATCATGTTATGTGAAGTCAAAGTATCAAGCAGAAATCTCAATTTCACATTAGTTCAACTTATCACCCACCTTAGTGTATCGGGTTACATAATTATGTAGAGTACAAGTAGAAAAAGATAATGTATGATCTTTACAACCAGTCATTTAATCACGCTTGTAAGTTTGTAATTAAGAAGACAAACTGTTTATATATATATATATATATATATATATATAATATGACTGTATATATATACACAGTATCCTTTAAAGCTACTCTTGACTCGCTATAACGCGACTCGCTATAACGCGAATCGGCTATAAGGCGGTCGGTCGTGGACCCCGAATTTCAGGGGGGAAATGGGCGCTACAGCTAACAATAACGCTGTAATTAACTGTCACTTATGTTTATGAAGTCTTATGTTTGTCTTATACAGGTGTATCTAGAAAAATTTATTGATATTAAGAAATTTAACACAGAAGTACAACTGCGTTGCTGAGTTCGTTGTGCCCCTGGCTTCTGCTCTGCCGTCGGCTTCGCGGCACCAATCCAATCGTTTTTCAAACCGATCTATTGTGTAACCAGCGCTTGGTTTGTGTGGTAATTTCTTAAGTGTTTGTTTAAAACGTTGCCAATTCCTTTGATTGCATTTAATTAACTTTAGGCACAGTAAATTTGGTACAAAGTCCTGTTTGTTTGCGCCGATATCAATCGCGTTTGTCTCCTGCCAGTTCACTGTGGCTTCGGGGAAGACGCCCGTTCACTGTGGCTTCCGCCGAGGCCTTCGCCGGCTTATAAATGGCAATTAAATTGCTTACGAATCGAGGCGGTGACAAAAAATAATTATGGTACTGAAATGGCAGGCTAAAGTTATGTTATGTTTTCTTCACTACATTATACGAAAAAAACATTTACTTGTGCGCAAATATACGAATTCGTCAACTGCGTGTGAACCGCAGTAGCCTCGAACCACCGTGAATTGCATTATAAATCGGCACGGTAAATGTGCGATCTAAATTTATATTTTGGGATTGATTAAAAGATGAAATTAAGCCAACAGTGAGCGCAATTAGTATAAGTATTAATATTTGACCGACTTCGGCAACATGTCAATTCATTTGTGCATTTCGGCTGCTGAGTTCAAGGTTATTTTAGACCGCGACCGCGTACTGTGTTATCGCTCCGCCTCAGTTCGCATCGCCAGACGAGGCGCGTTGGCTCTGAATTTATTTCAAAACTATACACCATTCGCAAGATTTACTCAGTTCAACATTCGACAGTGTATAGTATTTTAACGTAATACACATTTACGTTGGTTTCAATGTCAGTTAGTTTTATAAATCACGCATACACCGCGCAACCAGCACATTGGCTTTGGCTGCTGTTGTGGCGTTTTGGGGGTGGTGGCGCCCCTGGCGGAATATAATCTATAACGCGCCTCGTTTACAACGCGGTTCCATTTCGTGGACCCCAACTACCGCGTTATAACGAGGCGCGACTGTATATATAATTATATAATATAATAGTTTAATAACATAATGATATATTTGTTATTTTGCAAAGAACTAAAATAGTTCACAATTACTAACAGTACCAGTAGTATACTATATACTTAAATAAATATGTACATTCACATGTATGTCACATGTATTTGAATGAACTGGCTGTCTTAGCTCAGTAATGGCAGAACAAGCCAACAATCAGTTGTGGTTGTTCTTGCACACAGTGGGTGCATCAACACTTGTGTTAGTTGATCACTGCTGATGTACCTAGTTATATCATTAAATACCCTTCTGCCCTCAGCACAAGCCACTGATGGTAGTTCACTACTACCCCAGGGTGGAGATGGTATATACTAGTTGCCTATGCTACCCCAAGGGTGGTGATCATCTACACCACCCCTAGAGTGATGGTCAACTATGCCACTCAGAGGGTGGTAGTCAACTACTATGTCACCACCTGCGCAATAGCTAACTATGCTACCCTTGGAATGGTAGTTGACACCCCTCCCCCAACCCTAGCAGGTGTCCAATGCAGTGTATGGAATAGTGTAATTACTTGAGCAAAATACAGTTTATAACAGTAACCTGTTCAAAACAGTAACCATGGAAACCTGCAAAGGACGACAATGAAATCCCAATATTGATACTTTTCCAGCCATTCACTTGAGCCAGCGGCAGTGCACATTCTAATCACAGTGTACCAGGTACTTCTACACCAGACGTTTACTTGTAACATCAGCCACAATAGGATGAAGCCCAAATTGTTACTTCAGTAATGACAGTGAGATGGTTTGATACAATGCAGTTTGCAATAGATAGACGGAGGGAGATGTTACCAGCCACACATCCTGTAGTATATACACTGTAACAGCAATGTATGGGTTATTTCAAATAGTCGTATACAACACCGGACTAGATGAGCTAAATCAATATACAACACTGGATTAGATGATCCAAATCAATATACAACACTGGATTAGATGAGCTAAATCAATATACAACACTGGACTAGATGATAAATCAATATACAACACTGGATTAGATGAGCTAAATCAATATACAACACTGGATTAGATGATCCAAATCAATATACAACACTGGATTAGATGATCCAAATCAATATACAACACTGGATTAGATGAGCTAAATCAATATACAACACTGGACTAGATGAGCTAAATCAATATACAACACTGGATTAGATGATCCAAATCAATATACAACACTGGATTAGATGAGCTAAATCAATATACAACACTGGACTAGATGAGCTAAATCAATATACAACACTGGATTAGATGATCCAAATCAATATACAACACTGGATTAGATGAGCTAAATCAATATACAACACTGGATTAGATGAGCTAAATCAATATACAACACTGGACTAGATGAGCTAAATCAATATACAACACTGGATTAGATGAGCTAAATCAATATACAACACTGGATTAGATGATCCAAATCAATATACAACACTGGATTAGATGAGCTAAATCAATATACAACACTGGACTAGATGAGCTAAATCAATATACAACACTGGATTAGATGATCCAAATCAATATACAACACTGGATTAGATGAGCTAAATCAATATACAACACTGGATTAGATGAGCTAAATCAATATACAACACTGGACTAGATGAGCTAAATCAATATACAACACTGGATTAGATGATCCAAATCAATATACAACACTGGATTAGATGATCCAAATCAATATACAACACTGGATTAGATGAGCTAAATCAATATACAACACTGGACTAGATGAGCTAAATCAATATACAACACTGGATTAGATGATCCAAATCAATATACAACACTGGATTAGATGAGCTAAATCAATATACAACACTGGATTAGATGAGCTAAATCAATATACAACACTGGATTAGATGAGCTAAATCAATATACAACACTGGATTAGATGAGCTAAATCAATATACAACACTGGACTAGATGAGCTAAATCAATATACAACACTGGACTAGATGAGCTAAATCAATATACAACACTGGATTAGATGAACCAAATCAATATACAACACTAGACTAGATGAACCAAATCAATATACAACACTGGACTAGATGAACCAAATCAATATACAACACTGGACTAGATGAGCTAAATCAATATACAACACTGGATTAGATGAGCCAAATCAATATACAACACTGGACTATATGAACCAAATCAGTGATAATTTTACTTATTTGGTATTTTGTTTACCATTTTAATCAGTGATGTTTTGATCACAATCAGCAATTTTCGTCAGATAGTTTATGCTAGCTGACAAGTGACAATGCAGTAGTCATTAGTGCTCACAGCAGTGACTGACAGCACTTTACAGAAAGGCTACAGTGACGCTGTGTAACAGATTTTTAAATTTGCAAATAACGAATGATGTCACACAAAAAAGGTAAATTGACTGTGAAATAAGTAAAAGGAATACTACATGAAATTGTTTCATAGTTTATTTACTTAGGGTTGTACATCAATGTGTGTTTCCCAACTGTAATTATGATCGTTGACATAAAACTACAATTTAAGGGAATACATATGTTAATATGTGAAGGTCAGAGGTTAAATAAAATTAGTGTTTTGAGTCAGCCATCAAGACTCCAGTAAAATATCAATTATACATTTTCAGTTCACGCCGTTTGTAACATTGCTGAGTGTTATCTCTGTCATATAAATCAAGTTATGTTTAAAAGATATTTTATGAAAACAATCTCTCACCGATGTCACATTTCACAATATTTTATCTTTTTATTTACATCTTTTTCTTATTATGAATATATATATATACACACACCATTCATTTCTCATAGATGTGGCAGTTTCAATAAATCCATGAAGCTCTAAAATCAAGTAATGCACTGTACGTGATAAACCACACAGTCCTCATATTAAGGGTGACATTTGACCTATAATAAAGGTGACATTTGACCTATAATAAAGGTGGTACTCTAAAGGATGACACTCCACCACAGTGACCCATCACCCGTAATAAATGTTACCTATGATATAGGTAACATTTGGCCTATTATTGAGACATTACTCTGCCTATAAGGATGGAACTACCTGTAATAAGTTTCACTCTACACATAATAAGGGTAACATTGTGCAATATAAGGGTAGCATGCTAGCAGGAAGGGTGACATTCTTCTGACATGATGACACTACATGTAAGATAAGACTGACACACCACAATCATGATGACACTTCAACTGTAATAAGGGTGACACTCTATTATCATGGTGACACATCAGGTCAAGAAGTCCTGTTTAGTATGTCACATTCCTACCTTATTTCTTGAAAAAGAAAGTGGTCATACATAATGCTCAACGGTTTGTTTTGATGCTAATAGTAATGCATAACCATATCCAGTGCAGTTCACAGGGCGTTAAAAAAATATAAAACATAATACAAAAAGATAATAGCTCTGAGGTACGACTCTCAGTTTATTGAACAAAACAGATGTGTTATAGAACCAGTGAGCATGCCCCTAGCATGCTAAGTGTGTAGAATGCTAGACACTAGCAGTACCACCGCACAACAGACAGAGTCATTCATTGTTTACCGTAGTTGTAGGTTTTAGCCTGCATCGTGTAGTTAGCCTAGGTCTGTAGATTGCTTCAGGTATCTCGTAGAGCATATATTTAGTTACTTACTCAGTAACTAATGAAGTTATATGATATATGTGATAGTGTTTCATGAAATTACATTTCTGTCATATCGATGCTGTGTAAAGTAACAATTTGTTTTAAAATGTTGATGGTCAATTCGTGTGTATGTTCAGAGGACAAAGTGCACTGCTGCTACGTCCTTTGTTAAGTCGTTAACATTTGGATTAAAGCTAGCTGCAGTTATGAGGTACTAGTAGACTGTCATATAGCCGAGTTGTTTCCAACATACAACTGTGGGCAGTTATCAGCAGTGGTGAGATAATACATAGGTTGCATATCGAGATAACCACAAGCGATTCTTCTCTGGTGTATTTGCAGCTGAAAAAACGTCCATTTTGGCTGGCAACTGACATCAGCGCCCTCCAGCAGCAGCACCAGCAACTACAGCAGGAGACCCCGAAACTAGGTTCGAAGCCTCAGCTTCAGACAACGCAGACTGTCACTAACAAATTTAACACTCCCAGCAGCGCTACCACAGCCGCCGTTGCCAGTACGCCAAATGTGCTGCAGAAAACAAATAACTTGCAGCAGCAACAACAACAACAGCAGCAGCAGCACCAGCTGCACCAGCAGTCGTCGCTGGGTCACAGTGACGTCGTGCAGACGGTGAAGGTCGCCAACACGACGACACTGTCGCGCTCCTTCGGTTCACTTCTCAGCAACCTCAACAAATCGGTGAATACCGCCTTTAACAGCATCATATCGTTTCAGCAGCCAGACCTCGCGCCTGGCTTTAGGTCCCCCCAGCAGCAGCAGCAACAGCAGCAGCACATGCAGCAACAACACCAGCAGGCACCGTCTCCTGCCGTTGCCAGGAGCAGCGTTGGGTACCCGCCGGCCGGTCAGCGGTTTAGTCCGGCATTCGCGCGTTCACCAGTCGAGTCGAGGTCACCATCGCCCGGTCATGGAATTGGCTTCTCTGCTGCTGTCAGCAACATCTGTGACCAGGCGCACTCAATCGCAGAGAGGGACCGCCACACCAACACCATGGCACGCATCGGTGAGTTGACATCACTTTATAACGTTATGCTTGACTCATTAATGCGCGACAGTTCGTCTGTCTGGGACTGCACTTTAACTTAAGAAACGAACATGTGTCTCAAGTGCAAATTCAACGATGAAACGTATGTTATGCCAAATGTCAGCTGTTCAGAAAATCATAATCTAAGGCTTCATTGAGTCTCCTAGTATATATACACAACACACACACACACACACACACACACACACACACACACACACACACACACACACACACACACACACACACACACACACACACACGCCATCTCCTGTCTGTCTTTACCCTTGAAAGTGGACTTTTGGGAAACTATCCGCCAGGGAAAACACAGAAAACAAATTGAGAGTGTACGTGCTTTTATGAGAGAGTGCGCGTGAATGTTGCGCCCGCAAGTGTGTGCAGGTGTACATTCGAATAAAAACGGGTTAACGGGAGAAAACACTTTTGCTTTCGCCACAGGCGTCTATTACAACGTTGTCTTCATATCCTGAAAATGGTCCAGAACGTGTCCACAAATGCCCACTGCATATATAACATGCACTGACAAAGGTGCCGTAGAAAATTCGTGAAATGAGAACACCATATTTTCCAAGAAACCACTTTCCTTCCTGTCACCCTTTAATTTCTGTTAAAACCAGAGAGTTATTGGTCGTGATAATATCATCAATAAAAATTGCATCTGTGTCACTACGCCGAAGAACCGCAGTGTCCTCGGACTGACACTAGTTTGACAGCTGAAATGCCGCACTGGCTGAACAAAAACGTAACTTCTAGTGACATATCACAACACAAGACATCACCAGTCCTCACAGACGTTCTAGCAACTTGCATGCTGCTGAAGCGTTTGCGAACTCTTTCGTCGGGTAATGGCATGGCCTTAATATCGCCATAACTCTATCCCTCGCTCGTGGGGATAGAGAACAGTTGATTTTCCCATTGGAGGCCATATTAACCTTTTGTCGATTATAAAGAAACTGTATCAGAGAAATGTTATGTTATGCTCATCGCATTTCGTCAAAATCACATACCTCTAGCTCTTTTGAAATGCAGGCATGTGCGTTGCCCGTCAATATTGACAAATTTACCACGTATTTCTGCATCGGCTGGGTCGTATATAAAAAGTTTAAAAATCGCTAGGTTAATTAAACACTGCCTAACATGCGTCATTACACAATGAATCTACTGGTGTGTCTGCTTTATTGTAGTCATTTTACTTCAAAATGGCTATTCCAGATTTTAATAACACAATTCTTTGGGTAACATTTTCACAAGGGTCAGACGAGGTAGTCTTCTGACCCCTCGTCCTAGTCGGTCATTGGGGTGCAACCATATCACGGAGCCCGACACATTTTTCGCATCTAGGAGAAACTTGGCTGAAAATCAAAGAATAGCTAGTAAGGTCTTCGGACGGACGACACCTGCAATTTGCTACTAGCATCCCCAGTGCGACTCGTTTAAATGTATACACATATCCGTACCCTATTTCCTCGCATAGCTATCTTCTGTTATCTAGTAGTTGTCATAAGTGCAATCCGTTCATATCTACACCAATAAAGCCCATCCATACATCTACACTACATGTCTACATGTGCATGGTTGACAATGTGTGTACTTTCGCTAAACATTACTTTTTGAGTACATTGGACACGTAAATGAAAAACGTATTCTTTTTAACAGACGAAAGCATCCTCATCTTTCTGTCACCATGGCCCTAGCCTCGGTTACCCAGGCTCCGTGAGGTGGCAGCACTTTTAAGTCCCTCATCTCTGCCTGGGGAAAGAAAGGCTCTGCATTTGTGAGGCCTTACCCCAGATTAGGGTAGAGCATAGATATAAATAGAACACACCAGTCTATAGGGGAAAGATTAATGATCTAACTCTGTGGGGGTAGAGGCGCTGATTGGCTCTCAGGGCAAGCATGAAATAAAAATTAAAATAACGATATACTTTTACAACATAATGATATATTCTATGAAAAGTATTCAACAGAGAACTTATATTAACACAAAAATAAGTAAAAATTCAAATGTACTGTTGTTTATAAAATAAGAATTACGGCAGGATTAACCGGTATCCGTGAGGTGGCAGCATTGTACAGATCACGCGGATAAACATTCAAAAGCCGGGAGACTCACCAGACTGTGTTCTCGGCGTAGATCCGCAGCCGACCGACAGTCGGTTAAGCGAGACTACGATTATCCAGGCTCCGTGAGGTGGCAGCACTTTTCAGCCCCTCAAGTCTGTC
Organism: Ridgeia piscesae; assembly: GCA_025642075.2. Taxonomy (NCBI): domain Eukaryota; kingdom Metazoa; phylum Annelida; class Polychaeta; order Sabellida; family Siboglinidae; genus Ridgeia; species Ridgeia piscesae. The sequence continues at coordinate 19,265 of JAODUO010001303.1, forward strand.
TGGGCTGCCGTTGTATCCGCCAGGACCGCCTGGTCCCAGATTAAGGTAGAGACGCTGATTGGCTCTCAGGCCAACTATGAAATAAAAATAAAAATAACGATATTCTTTTACATATCGTATGAAAAATATTCAACATTGAACTTATATTCATACACACACACACACACACACACACACGCACGCACGCACGCACGCACGCACGCACGACACAACACACACACACACACACACACACACACACACACATTGCAGTTGTTTATAAAATAGGAATTAGGCAGGATTAACCAGTATCCGTGAGGTGGCAGCTTTGTTTCGCCTCATACGGATAATATTCAAGAGCCGGCAAAGACACCAGACTGTCTTCTCGGCGTAGTTACGCAGCCGACCGACAGTCGGTTAATCGAGACTACCATGGTCCAGTCTGGTACACAAATAATAAATGCTATACTTCAAGTTTTACATGTATAGATTACGTTAGTTGTGTAACAAACTATCATGTAAATGGTGTTGCGTTTCAAGCAAAGGATTCTTTGCAACATATGATACATATCAGAAGTTGAACAAATCTGCTAATATTATCCCCTAGAACACAAATAAATTACTGAACGTTATATTTTATTGATATTTTTTATTGACGAGTGCCAACAGCAACATATTAATTTTATTATATGCGATTAACGAAGAATTTTGTATTATATTTGATGTACTATAATTGATGAGCTGTTAATGATCATAAGAAAATTGTTAATGTCTTAATCAATGGAATGTAATCCTATTTTTGTAATATATTATTCACATTTATGGTTTAAAACAATTTACGTATAAAAGCCCGATTTTCTGAGACCCTCGGATTTACCTTAAATCTACTGTTTGGGCATTTCTGAAACTTAACATGTATGCGGCAAGTACTTAAGGGCAACCGGCACATGTGTCCTGAACTTGGTTTGTTGGAAACATGTGATAGACGCTGAGATGGTAGTCTTACCATTATGTTAATATCATAATTGTAGTAACATTGGATGGGCTTTCAGTATTTTAATGTTAACTTTTTATATGTCTATGTTTGTGTCAGTGCCTTCTATTTGAACAGGATTATCGCGTAACCATAAAAATGCTCTCATTATTGTCATTGTTGTCATTATTATCTGTCCGTGGCGCAGAAGCCCATTTTGCTTATTTTAATATTCAATTGTTTTAGTGTTAATTATTAGGCCTTACATCTACCAATTATAATGCGACACTTTTCCCGAATCAACGATGGTTATCTAGACTTACCTACCGTGTTTTGGTAAGCACTGATTTGGTAGATGGCATTTTCTTACCTGTAAACAATTCAGTAGTGGCATCCCTACCATCACCGTGAACATGATCTTTATGTCCACGCCTTGGTTTGTTGACTCTTTTGCGTGTGTCAGCTCTGCAATCTTGCGTCTCGCTCACATGACACCTCATAATTCACGCTGCAATGCGCCTTGACATGTATTGTTAGTCGTTTTGAATACCCGAGAAACAGATATGGGAAGATGATAAGTTGTACCCCGCATTTAATGAACGTATCGAGCCAGGCATAAGCCCGTCGATATGTGGTTTCCTTTCGACAAAGCATGGCTTCTGGTTACAAATTTAACAGCAGCACGACTCCGAGACATCAGGCGGACGGCACTGCGTGCGCTGTGGCGCGCCGGATTCCCTGATTGGTTTACAAGCACATGCAGGTGAAGTTAGTCTACCTGTGGCAGAGACGCCAGCAGTAGTTAGGTGTTAGCTGTTTCACCCACCGGCTACATATCATATATAGGTGCTTCACCTACATATCCTATATAGCCTGTACGACAACTAGGAGGTGCGGTGTGTTCCCGGAGCTTTTCGAAGCGGGATGTGTCAGCAGCTTTGATGACGAGAACGACCGTCGAGATCGCCGCGCCACGAGACAGAGTCGGTAATTATACCGCGAAAAATATATATATATATATATATATATATATATATATATATATATATATATATATATATTCGTTTGTTATTGTTGTCATTATTGTTGTTATTGTTGTTATTATTGTTGCTATTATTATTGCAAATGTTTGCGTCAATCAGTGTTATTGTTATGTTTTTCTGTTGTTACCTATGCAACTGGTTTTGTTATTTTTTACAGTTGCTGCTGCCGCTTTCACTTTCGCTGCCGCCGCTGTAACACCACCACATCGCCGTCACCACCACCGCCACAACCACCACCACCACCTACCACCACCACCATCACCACCACCACCACCACCACCACCACCACCATCTCCACCACCACCACCACCACCATGTGATTTGGCCGTTCTGCTACCAGCGCATGATGTCGCTGCGCAACGTCGCCATCGTCATGGCTACGCTGTGGACCTGCGCAGTTGTCACGTTCGCCGTTCCGATCTTCACGAAGCCAAATTTCGTGTATTACCGCTACGTGGACGACGTGAAAATGTGCGGGCTGTACTGGGAATACCAGTTGCTGTGCATCATAACGGCTGTTTACGTACCGATTGCGTCCGCCGGCGTCATCACCTTCACGGCTGTCCGAATATACGTTTCGCTGAACAAGTCGAACGTCCCTCGGGCGGATAACAACAGGAAAGCATTGCGCAAGCTGGTCACTTCAGCCGTCGTCTTCTTCGTCTGCTTGGGACCGTATGTCACCATCGCGGTGATGACGTCCTTTGTCCCCGCCCTGCACCCGCCGACACTGCTCCACTTCTGGACGCTGTGGCTGGCCAATTCGAATAGTTTTCTGAATGTCTTCGTCTATTCTTTCTCGAACAGAGCCTTCAGACAAGACGCCGCCCGTCTCTTCAGGTGTAAGGGCGCCAGCGTCGCGCCGGCACAGTCAACGTGTAATGCAGTGGACAATGTCGATGTAAGTAGCGACGACGTCTGATTAGTGATCTACGTCGGCCACAGACGCGTGGAGTAATACGACTACACCTCACAATGTTTGGGTTTGGATGTCCGGGTTAACGCAGATTCCCGAGATCGTCGTTGTCTGCGAATGATTTGGCAATGCCACAGTAATTTGGCATTATACCGGTTTTCTCGGATTAGGCCTATGTTCACTAAACGATCCCATAGAAATTAATTAACCTGCATTTTAATTGTTACACTAAATTTATAGCCACATCGGACACAATCAAGTCGAATATAATAATTACAAAATACTTCACGCATTTGCGACGATGTGATACCCTTCAATATTCACAGTGATGCTGCAGACGACATGTAGTTAGATGGTGTACACGTGCTACATGTCATAACTCGACACATTGTCGATAGTTGTGGTTTGCGCTTAACGTATGTTGCTTAATAAAAATAGAAGGAATATTGTTTTGCCTACAGCTGTTGTTTGTCGCTGCGTAACTCGATACAGATGCCGTATATCGTGTTACGTATTGCGCGGTGTGCACAAGAGTATCGCTCCTGTCCGGCGCTAGTCACACACTGCTCAGACTATTGACTTCTACAACTCCCAGGCAGTTGGCGCGCGCGTTTATATATGTATGTATGTATGTATGTATGTATGTATGTATGTATGTATGTATGTATGTATGTATGTATATGTATATGTGTGTGTGTTTTGTTGTTTTTGTTGTTGTTGTGTTGTTGTTGGTTTGTATGTTAGTATGTGTTGTGTGTGTGTGTAAGTATATTTATGTATGGTATGTATTGTATATTTTATGTTATGTATATGAATGTAGTTGTGTAGTTTTATGATGAGATATGTACGTTTGTATGTAATGAACGTATGCAGTAGTATGTTATATGGTATAGTATATTTAATATATTTATGTATGTATGTATGTATGCATGTATGTATGTATGTATGTATGTATGTATGTATGTATGTATATGTATCATGTGTGTGTGTAAGTATCTATGTATGTATATGTATGTACAATATGTATGTATGATATGTGTATGTATGTAAATACGAACGAACTACACATGTATGTATATATGTACCTATGTATGTGTACATCCATGCATGTAAGTATCGATCCATTTACGATATATTGTGTAGCTTTCCACAAGGAAAATAATGTTTCTGTTTTAAATCCACCAGACGTCGCTGGTGTTAGGAGCAGGACATTACAGTCGCCGGCAGCAGGCCGTGTTTGTTATACGGTTGAAAACACCGAAAACGTCTCCAGTAATATTTTTAAATGGGAAATATTATATTTCAATATATTTGAAAATGTTTGTTTCATATGAAAGTATATATGTTGAACTTCTAGGAACAATCGTTCTTCTCATCCAATCTATCCTTGTTTTATTGCGCCAACCTGTCAAGCCAGGATGATTTTCCGTCTTGTTTTTCCAATGTATCCTACGTTATCCGCCACCTTGTCGTACTAAATATGCGTGGATACACTTTAAAATAATAATTAATAAATGAACAATGCGCGTAATGCAAGCTGATATCATGGTTATGAAGTACGTAGAACTGATTCAGATTCAGATTATTTTTAATATGACATTTCTTTTTTGAAAAATGTGAGCTTGTTTTGAAGATGCAGAACAATTTGTAGTTGCAAAGGTTGTCCGTTTTCCAACAGCCACAATTATTGAATCAAGTAGGCCACGTAAGTGCTTTTGGTACGATGTCTTGCGTTGGGATCTTGTCTTCAACTGCATCAAAATGATCACCTGAATCTGAATCTGAATGGGATACGTCGTAAGGAGCCAGTATTGGCTATTATATACGACGAGGGGTGTGTGCGCATGTTATTGAGTGTTTGAGCCGCAGATCAGGCGACTGAAATGAGTTATGGTTTCAGCCTGGACCTGCGACTCGTTAAGTTGGTTCCAGTCGGCTATTGTTTTTACAAAAAACGAATTCTTAAATTGTTCAGTGTGGGCTGTAGGTACTATAAAACATCTGGTGTTGTTGGTTATTAGTTGTTGGACCAAATTTGAGGATACATGGTCTGGGAAGTGCTTAGGCTTAATGTATCTTTTGTTTTTTTGTTTTTGGGCCGGAAGAATGTTTCAGTGGGGAGGGCTGGGATAGATCCTTTAACAGTTCGGTACATAAATTTTAGTCTTTGGTCGCGTCCTCTATTGTTTAATGTGTCGAGGTGACATGGTGAGCATGGTTGTGACAGATCCTGGGTGTATAGAGCGGTAGTCTCCAGTGATGAAGCGAGCTGCACGGTGTTGGATTTGTTCTACTTTGTCTATGTCCCCCCGATGATATGGGTCCCACACTATGGCTCCGTATTCTAAGACAGCGCGCACAAGGGCAATGTATGCCGTCCGTTTGCTGTTAATTGGACATCTGCGTATATTTCGTCTTAAGTGTGCTATTTGCTTTTTTGGTTATTGTAGAAATGTGTGAGTGCCACTTTAAGTCATTAGATATGGTGATGCCAAGGTAGGGGCTGTGCCTTGTGGGACGCCAGAATCAACGGGTATTTCTCTCGACATTTTACCATCGAGTACGACTTTCATTGTTCTTCCAGTCAGGAATTTGTTTAGCCATTAAATTTTTTAAGGAGTTTTGAGTGGGGAACGGTGTCAAATGCCTTGCTAAAATCTAACACTGCCATGTCTGTCTGGGTTTCGGTGTCGAAGGAAGAGAAAAGGTCATGCATGGTGGTTAGAAGTTGTGTTGAGAAGCCTGCTCTGAAGCCGTGGTTAAGGTCTGTTAGGATGTTGTGTTTTTTCAAGTCATAAGGTGACGGTAGATGATGTGTTCAAGGATTTTACATGGAACAGATGTAAGGGAGATGGGACGATAGTGTTCTGGTAGATGTTTATCTCCTTTTTTGAAGAGGGCCGACACGTTTGCAGTGCGCCAGTCTGAGGGTAAGACGGCTGTGTCCAATGATCGTTGGAAGATGTCCCTAAGTACTGGGGCTAGGGTGTCAGCACAGTTCTTCAAAATGACATTGGGGATTTGGTCAGGCCCACATGCTTTGTGGGGATTGGTGGCTTTTAGTAACTTGCATACTCCGGCTGTGTTAATGTTAATATCACTTATAATTGGGTGTTGTGGAGGGTCAAGGTGTGGGGGAGCAGATCCACCATCTCTGGTGAAGACACTCTGGAACTGGTCCAGGGAGGCTACTCCAATGTTATCTTGTTTTCTGCTTTTAATGTATTTCCAGAAGGGTTTTGAGTTGTTTGTCTGGAGTGCATGGGTTATGGTATTATTGATGTATTCCCACTCGGCTTTACGCATACTTCTCATACATGTTTTTGGGATGAATTTGTAGTTTGTCCAGTTGTTTGTTTCCTTAGCTTTCTTATAGAGTCTTCTCTTTCGCTTTAGTAGTCGATGCAGTCTCGACAAACTATGTGGGAGCTGGCGTAGTTATCCGTGGATAACGTAGAATACAAACATATCTGATTGTTCATGCGCAATATAGATACGTTTTACAAATGTAATATAACGAAAACATAATGGATTTTGGGGCTAGTTAAATACATAATACCTTGATATGATTGTTATTAAAATGAATGAAATTAAGCAAGTAAACCGTGCTAGTGTATTCATTCAATCCTCAACAATGATACAATCACCTAACATTAATTTTGACATCTGGAGCATTTATGGAAATATCAACAACAGAAATGTCTTGATGAAGTAGCGTAGTTATCATGACAAATTAAAGTGTACACTGCAGCATGCGGATAACGTAGAATACATACGAATGTAATAATTTATTATCATTGATCTTTTGAAAGATACTGTTAAATATAGGATTACCTGAACATATACTCAACATGGTACAAAGTGTTGTTTCAGCAATCACATTTTCTGATAACGTAGAATACAAAATAATGTTGTGCATTCTGGCAGCATTTTAACATTAGACAGGGATACAACTGTCGTGTTATTACAAGACAACAGTGTTGTCGTATATGACAGAATAAATACCAGTGGTCTGGTCATACGTTGTTTCGCAAAATGAGTTTGGTTAACTTGGTTAACGTTGAATACAAATAACATAGAATACAAGATTGGATAACCATCAATCAGTTCAGGCGCGATACGATCTCAGCATCTAATGGACATTGCCTGAATACATGTCGTGACTTGCCTGTTGGAGCAGGAGAGGCTAATGTTGTCAAGTTGTCCTTACCAATTACCCATTGATCTTCAGGACGTGGTCCTACTATAACATCCCAAGACATTGCAAACATGTTATCAGTTTCTCGTTTCACACCCCACATCTCTCATCGTACGGTCATTTACCACATGACCTTGCGCGGTTTCGAAGTACTGCCATGACGCAGATATGTCGAACATGACCTCGTATAATTGACATCAGATTCACGATTGTGCTGTTCCTTTACTGACTTGCTTGATCCAACCAACGATGACCTTTATGATGCAGCACTGCGCCATTTCATCTGGCAGCAGCGCAAGCCTCTTGTGTTTCAAGTACACCATTAACTCCGCAGGACAAACTTTCACTTGGTCCTGCTTATTTCCTACAGAAAATGGCACATGTAGGTCTCGGTGAAATCTACTTGCAAGGTGCATTAGGTTTCTGCGAGAGTGTGTTTTAAGAATGGCAAGGTTCTCGTATTTAGTGCGATTTGGAGGCATCCATGCATTCCTAGAAATCGTCTTTGAAGTCAACATGACCTTCGAAATAGTCTCTCATAAACAAGTGTCGTTTTTTATGGTAGCATTTTTTTATAGGCGTTGATTTCCAACTTCGGTCAGTTCTTCGCTCGGTGTATTCGCATCTTTCCCTGAAATGTCATGGCTTCTTCTCTTTCTGGCTTCCGGGGTCAAGTCAACTGTTCTAACGTAGTACATGTTGATTGACTTTCGCGGTTTTTTACTTGAACTTTAAAACAACACAAGTACAATAGCACTCCATTCACTAAAGACAACGGGAAGATTCCCAAGAGATATTACACGCTACAATGAAATGATAAATACTCAGAAAACATAGTCATTTGGATTATACGTCATTCATTCCACGGGTCCCTGAAACGTAGTATTATGTTGCATGTGTCTGAATGTGTTGAAATGTTTCTGTTATGAATTCCACTCGCGTTTCGTTGACTTGATACTATTTGGGTTAATAACAGCATTCCCTTAAAATGTTACATGTGTAAGTGTGCATTTTACGATACCAATAAATGTTTACTATAATGTTTTATATATCCTTTGTGCAGAATGATACACCATTAGCTAGCTACCATTTTGTTTTCCAGATTTCTGATTTAAAACAGCTGCAAGTTATAGCTTAATTGTGCATACAAAAATAACTAAGTCTAAGTGGAATGATACGATAGTAATCTCTCATTGTGATGGAAATCTCACTAGTACAATATCACATTTGTTTGTCATAAATGCATTGGTAAATACAAGTTTACCTTTGGTTTTGCAAATTGGGTGTCAGACCCGCAGCAAAACCACTTTCGTTTGGAGTTGGCCCAAACGTTGCCGTAAGAACGCCATGGAATGTGTTACAATGCTTCCTTCCCCGCGATAATGTAGAATACAGGAGAACGTACAATACATCATTTGATATTACTGAACCATATGGAATTAAATTAGGTATGTATATCATGCACAACTTTTATTTCACAAAATAAATAAGGTTATCTCGTATAGTATACCTTGAATATAAACTCTAAAAACAAAATTGTTTCATTATGAAAGGAATCTAGCTAATACAATATTACATTTGTTTAATGTCATGCATGCATTGCTAAATACAAACTTATCTTTGGTTTTGCAAATTGTGCGTTAGACCCGCAGCAGAACCACGTTCGTTTGGATCTGGCCTAAACTTTGCCATAAGAACGGTATGGAATGTGTTACAATGCTTCCTTCCCCGCGATAACGTAGAATGTCGGATAACGTAAAATACACCATTTGGTATTATCGAACCATACGTGATTAAATTAGGTCTCTATATTATGCACAACTTGTATTTCACAAAGGAAACAAGGTACCCTCATATATTATACCTTGATTGTATATTGGGGAAAGCATGTATATGATAAAAGTGGATAACGTAGAATACATTCTTAACGAGGACGCTTTTTTCTGCCACTTTGATGTCTTCTGACGATCAGAAAAGTTGACTATGCTCATGGCTTATGTTTTAGGTGACAACCCCATGTATATGTGTTAAGCAGACATACTTTCCAATCAGATAGCACTTCATTGGTACACAGTTATGATATATATTATGCGGATAACGTAAAATACATGAATTTTTTTGGACAAGTTAGATACGTGGGTAAGGTAAGGAAAATAGATGCGAATATTTTAAGAGAACATCATAAAATAATAGGTATGTATTCATAGAATGAACTAAACATGTAGTTAAGCAGCTAACAGTTACTAAATATTACAATTACCATCCATTTTAATACTACCCTTTGCTGTGGATATGCCAAAATGGGATGTTTTTGTATTTCATAGCCACAAGCTCATATAAATTATCATACCACCATTAAAACACAACTATCCCAATAAAGAGCAAGCCGAGCTCCATTTGACTAAGCTATTTATATTCTTATTAAAGCCATACCACTGATTTTTTACTGGCGACGGTTTCTGTGTTTTAAACCATACGCTGTTTGTTTTGGGTTTTTTGAAGATGCACAATAATTACTGTCAGGTCACTTTACTCGCAGGTTCAGTCTAATAGCAAAACATGGTTTTGAGCGGTGACGTTTGCTTCTAAAACTCACAAAGTTCATACACAAACACAAATCCTATTTCATAATCTGCCGTAATGGCCACGTGATGCCAAGGTCCAAGGCAATGTCCGGCGATTCCCCGCTGTTGTACAATCATGTCGGTTGTGACAAAGAGATGATTATTAAAATGTTCTGTTGCAAACCACTTGTTAAACTGTTTTGACACCAACCTTTGATTTGTAAGACTATAGACTATTATAGCATAAAGCGGACTCTTGTGAATCTTTATTCGGTGGGCATTTTCATTTAAAGCCTTTAATAAAGGAATTAAAACACATATTGCTTTATTCTATATTGAATTATATTACATGCTGCTATACAGTTCCATGTCCATCAAGAACAAAAGTAATAATCAATGATTTAGAAATTCCACATTTTATGTTATGCCACAGGACCTTTTCGAATACGCATATTTTTGTGTGCTTTCCGGATACCCGGTTGTGGTATTAATTATGACCGAGGCATTCTGGCTTCAGGCCGACCTTCCTATTCTTTTAAAGCATGTTTACAAACATATTTTAGTTGAAACAGCATCGGAATGCTTTACGGGATCATGATATATTTCGGCTTAGTACAAACCTAGGGGAACATAGAATTTTATCTTAGGGTTCCGTAAATTTCATGCACACTCACTATTTTTCTTGGCCTATGGCTCGTTTTCAGAGTAATTTTATCGATTGCTGGAAGATAACCCATCACAAGACACATACAGCAGACGTTGTACACGTGTTCTTTCACTTTATGTTTATTTTAGCAATCATAAGGTTTGCCTGATGGAAATATTAATTGAAATTTAGATAACAAATTAGTTATTAGATGATTGAATGCATGGATGAATGATTGGTTGATCTGGGAATGAAGTACAAACACTAAGTGTCAGCAAAATGCAGTCAAGTATTTCAAAATTACAGTAAACGTTCAAGCCGTAGCATGAGAAAGATAACCAGACAAAAAAGTCCAACAGATTTACCAGAAGTGTTCGACAATTGGTTAAGACCAGCAAGAACATGCATTATTTGAAATCGACCTGTTTCCTGTAGCTTATACTTGCAAAATCAATATTCAGGTGTACAGCCTTCTCGCAAGAACATCTAAGTATTATATATAAACGGCAAAATATATGTGTGTGTGTATATATATATATATATATATATACCCACATATATATTTTGCAGTTATATATATATATATATATATATAGAGAGAGAGAGAGAGAGAGAGATGAGAGAGAGAGAGAGAGAGAGAAGAGAGAGTAGAGAGATATTTAACACAATACACACAGCATTAATTTGCGCCTGAATCAGACACCAGGATATTATTCATTTATTAGAGATTCGACTCTGTAAAACGAAGGCTGTGTCGACACAGACAGACTCATTCACACTTCAATGCAGTCGAGCACTTGAATATGATGCGGTGAGATTAGACTACAATCAATGTTATGTGCTTTGGCATGCATTTGTCTATAAGCATCCGTATATGTACATACATTAGGCATGTTATGGCACAACACTTGGCATTTGAAATAATATTTAGTTCTGATTCTGCCGATATAATTTTTTATCACAGGCTATTCTTGTTATTGTTAGTCAGTCTCAAAATTGTGGTGTACCAGGTACAAGGTCGTCATAAAACTGGTTCACTGCTACACTAGCATTTGTATTATGCATGTTAATAAAGAAATATTCAGTTATTTAATTAAGTGCTCTTCAGTTCTCCGGAATAGGTTCTGGGATATAGTAGACATCAAATAGCAAGCATTTTACAGATGAGTGTCGTTGCATGTTGCCAGGATGCCTTGGAGAATGGCCGTCTTGGAGACGCCCTCTTCACACAAGTTCACCAGCGTGTACAGATGTCTCATGGCGTACTCGTTCTGGCAATGAAAGACAAGAAATTGTCGTGCAAATCAAATAGTATAACTCCATAAGCTCAAATCGATAGTGTGTAAATATTTGGTTATGTTATAATAATATGCGGTTAGTTGGCTAAATAAGATAGATTAGTTTTGTTAAAATTTCTGAAAGAATTTACTTTGATACTTAGAGTGGCAGACTAGTGGAAGTTGAAGTAGCTTTGATATCAATCGATCGATCGATCGATCAATTCATTCATCTATTCATGCATTCAATCATCTAATCAAACAGTGTTATCTGTATTTTTATTAAAATTTATATTTCCAACAAACAAACCAAATTCCATAATAATATGAAGAAAAATAGTAATAACAGACTACAGCAGATAGCATTCAACAAAATGGAACTGAGATAGAAACAATAAACTGTAAACTTTCAGAATTCACCAAAATGCAAAATGACACATGTAACAAACCTATAAATTATCAAATGGAACTGGAACAAACCTATAAAGTATCAAATTGTTGCACTCGCTCAAACTTCACTGTTACAGAACAGAAATGACAAACCTGATTGAGGTTGAAGCATTTCTCATGGAAGAGTTCCATTGCAGGCTCATAACATGCGAAGTCAGAGATCTTGTGGTGCACGGCAAGGATCCGATCTGCCTGAAGATCACTTCGGCCTGCCAGCTTCACGATCTGTCTCACTGTACGACGGATTGCCTGGTGGTTCTAAAAATTTAATTTGACTCATATTGAAAACCATGCCTAATTTGATGTTATAGCATTGCCATTATTTTGTGATTCCTACAATTACATCCAATAGATTTAACCACACATACGCATGCACGCCCATACAGTACATACACACTCTTGTTTGATATGACATATATTTGGAAGGCAAATGAAAAAATGCAGTGAAAGGCCTGATACTTGTGCGTACTGAAATGCATCACTAATTAGTAGCATTAGACAAGTAATCACCTCTTTGTGTATATATCATGTTTCAAGTCAAATTTGAGAAATATTTATCAAAAATATTTATCCTCAATAACTCACATTTCATAGCTAACCTTTCCAATGTTGATTTCAAAAACATTTTAAATACACAGCAATGACTTCAATATTTCGGCTGAGAATTTGTCTCTGAATTTACATTATGTACATTTGAAACTTCTTTCTATGATTACAGTTGATGTAGATATAAAACAGTTATTTATCAGTTATTATGTTAATTTTATTTCACTAAAGACGTGATACTGTACACACATACCTAACTACTGGAAGATATCCACAATACAATAAAAAATATGATCGGTAATGCAAATAATTACCTTGATAATTGACTTCATTTCATCAATGATCTTGAACTTCTTCTCAAGGTCGTTCGTGGCCCCGAGTCTGCGACGCAGGATGGCTAGTGGCACGTCACCAGAGGCGACGGCGTCTAACTGTCAGACAATAATTACACCATGTAAGATATATTACATATGCAGTATTACCCTACAACAATTTTAACAGACATAAGCCAAGAGCATCAGCTATCATATAATTATATACAGTATTTTGAACTTAAACCCGTTCCCGTGGTTATTAATAAAATTTCTACTGGCGCCAATAAAGTCATTACATGGCATGCAGCGGGTAATGGGAACGTAACTCCGCGGTGGCGCCACCTGGTGAATAAGTAAGAACTACTGTGGTTCATAGACAAAATGAAACTACTCTATTATAACCACGTTGGTTTTGTGTTTTTCAAATATATTGCCAATGCGAAGCAATAAACACAGACAGAGGCAAACAGAGCTTCGCGTGTAGGAAGAGATTAATAATGCTATAACATTTTCATAGTTATAATTATAGGTGAAAAACAAAATCGGGTCTATATGATTTCCTGGTATATCATTTACAAATCAACATTTTGCATGTCTGTGTAGAGAAATGCAAAAGTATAACTAAACAGATCTTGGCAGCATAAAATGTTCATGGTTTTACAAAGTTAGTAGCAATGTGTCCGAAAAACAGTTACAAGTGTCAGCGTTACGGAACAAAAAATCATCAAATATCATAGTACTATTCAGTTACATAACCAATACATACTGGAACTTTGGGCAGTCGCACTGGTTCTGGCGATACATATTTCTGGCCTCCCTGGAAATCTGCTACGGGCTCTTTTGCGATAGTCTGAAACAAAACATTGGGTAAGCGTACTGCATCCACCCTTACAAAGCCAGCGGCCGTTACTACGCTACTATACCCCTGGCCAATCATCTTCATAAAGCTAGGGATTGAGTGAAGTCGAACCATACAACTATAGCAGACGCTACTGCATCAGCCGTGGATACAGCGCAAATACCTGTCCCAATTTGAAGACGGACACACGACTGGTGGGAATTCCAATATAATGATGCATTCACGCCCTAATCATTGCACGTAACACGAGCAGCGTGTGACTGAAATCACCCAAATATTATATCGCATGACTGGAGGCCAACCAGACGCCTCATGGGTGATTTCTTTGGTAGACGTTAAAAGAGGCATTTTTGAAAGAGAAATGCCAGCGTAGTGAAGAGCTGGAGTTGACGTAATCAGCCACAGCGACCCCTGGTGAGTGAGGATGACGACATCCATTGTCTCATTACATCATCGAACAACCAGCGGGTAGCTGTGCTCCCAGCATTCTGATTTTGTGATACATTGATTTCTCACAAAAACACTGCTTCATTGAAACAATCTCTTGCATGTAGACATTTTATGTTCAATTTAAGTTGCAATGAATATTTGTGATTCATAGAACGCCCTGACAATACAGATTCACACAGATCTTCATATAGTTGACATTAAAACAGTAAAAGAAAAATGTATTCAATACTACAACCCAAATGTAAATAATTTATATTTGAATTGAATATTTTTTGTTCTATTAATTATTAACAACTACCTGTATATAAAATAAATCAATAATACCAACAGATATGTAATACATACAAATATTGGACTGTAACAAATAGAGTAACAACCAAATTTTTTTTACAAAATAATACATTTATAATATATTTAGGGTTAAGATTTTAAAGTGATGGCAACTGCAGAATGACTCCATAGACACTTGCCATGTCTCCAAACTCCTGTACATGGCTAGTGGTCGTTTCTCTCTTCACAATCTCGTACTGCTTGTCAAGAGACTCTTTCTTGAGATTCTCCTGAAATGGATAATTAAATGTAATAAAAAAGTCAAATTAAGATGTGTAGGCACCAAGGTGAAGCTGTGTATAACGCAGTAATGGTCAGATTTTGTTTAGCTACACAGTGGTAGCAGTTTAGTAATTTGTTCAGTTGCAACAGCAATGCTTGTGTCTAAGGTAATTTACTGGTAGTCTCATTCTGAAGCCACATTTCAGTGATTAGAAGTAGCTTAGTGTCCTGTTTACATGCAGAAGTTTAGTGTCCCATTCATTCCTGTTCCGTAGCAAACGTTCAATGTTGGTGTCATTTGTTTACTAGCAACCACTGAACGAAACGTGTCTTACACTTTTGCTTATTTTAAACACACCTGATAAACACGTTTTATTTCTGATTCATCATTTTCTCAGTTAGCGTTAACAAAACAAAACATAATTTTTATTGCTTCACGAGAAGAACTTGTTTCCCAACAGCCTCTCACAAACAACCAGGAGCAGGTCAAAGGGCTTGGATTGTGACACATGAACTCAGCGACTGGGAATAAGGCTGTCTGATGTGACCCCACTATGCACGGGATCGAGCGGGAAACAATAGAATGACGGACAAACCGCGTCGGAGTCTTCCATCCACTTGACGCTGTAGACGTCCCCGAGGTAGGTGTTGTAGAGGTTGGAGTAATAGCACGCGTACGAGGACTCGGCACTGTTGGCAGCCGTCGTTGCGTACACTGTGACAAACACACACTTGTGACAGCTTCAGTATAAAACTGCACGCATATCAATTAAAACCGTGTACTAACTGTTTAATGGTTTATTTATATATTTATGTATTACGTATCTCTCATCTTAATAGATTAGGCTGAGCTGTTAAATAGGAGATGGGGCACTCCCCCCATGGAACCAAACACACACAGATCTCGCACGTCTCGTTGTTTAGTACGGTATCTGTTTTAAGTTTTTATACCATCTGTGTGAGGGCGCTGTGTGTTTAAGAGCCCGGCTTGGATGGATTAGCTCTGGTTTAGCCAGATTTCCTTAGTACTCTAGTCTTTTTATATGTTTCTTCATATTATCTATGTTAGTCAATATCACATGTAAACACCCTTGAATAGAGTACTACTCTGGATATGAGTGTATACATAAAAGTGTGTATTCTTCACCTAACTGTACCACTGGCAATGCATGGTGCCAACCTGATGATAAGGTTTTCAACATAGACAATTCTCAACCTCTGTGTTACATTTTCAAAGATTAATCTATGATCCTTCAGATGAAGTGCGACACCTTTATTTTTAATTCCTGATTGCTAAAGGGTTCAATCTGGTTTTAGTGTTCATAAATGATGTTAGATGTGGGTAAATTGAGGAGGTCACTACTTACCATTGACGTTTGATGGCAGAAGGTTCTCAAACATAGACCCAGACTCACACGCCTCCACGTACAGGACCATCTGTAAATATATCCTCGAAGATCAAGCTCAATGGCATGACAAAACCAAGGGCTTAAGCAACAATGCGCGAGATATCGACGGATGGATAAAGGTGCTAGGAAGCTAAGGATGATAGCCAGCATTAAAGAGATAGGTTTTTAGATGCCGGTGAAATGAACCTATATTACCTTCTGATTTAACACTGGGAGGAAGCGAATTCCACACCGTTGGTGCAGCAACCGAGAAAGCTCGGGTCCCAGCTTTCGTTTTCACCCGAGGGATGTAAAGAGGGTTACTACTGGTTGAGCGTAGCTGTCTGGAATTTCTAGCTGGAGCAAGCATCGAATTCAGGTATGCTGGTTGTGTCAATGAGAGGGCTCGATAGGTTATAGTACAAATCGAAAATGATGAACAAGTATTTCTCTGTTCATCTGCAATAATATGTTCATGAACAAGTCTCTTTGATCATCAGCAATGACAAGTTCATGAGCAAATGAATCACTGTTCACCTGCAGTAAGATGTTCATGAATAAGTGTTTAGTCGTTGAGGTTCATTTGGAATTACCTGTTCATGAACAGAACTATTCTCTAATCGTTCATCATCAATAACATGATCGTGAGCAAGTGTCACATAACATCAGCAATTAAATGTTCACGTACAATGCCTTATGCAATGACATGTCCCTGCACATGTATTCTATCAGTTTTCATCTGTAATGATATGGTCAAACATATATTCTGTGCGATAAAAACTCGAAAACTTATCTCAATCTAACTATTCATCTGCAAAGATATGTACACGTACAATCGTATATTTACAATAACTTACAACTGTTTCATTATTAATCAGTTATAAAATGTTCATATACAAATGTCTAACAAACCTGGTCGATTACATACTATAACAACTGGGGGTACTCAAACTTATACAATGTCAAGTACAGTATGTAATGTAGTGTGTGCTTCCATGATATGCGAATTTGTTTTTGAAATACAAATGTTTGCCAGCAAACATGCAACTGTTTAGGCTGAATGTAGTATAATAAAAATTATAGAGAAAAAAATCAAAAGTAGCATGGTAGGTATTTCTTACCTGTTTGTATTTTTTCTCTTTGTACATCTGCATGATGGCAGCCTTCAATTTGGTGGCACTCAGCTACAATGGAAAGTAAAATGTAATGAAAACGTGATACAGAAATAATATTATAATAATAATTATAATAATAATGGAACTTCTTTAGCACCAATGTCTTTGAAATCTGTGTTCATTCGGGCAACAAAACCAAAGGATTAAAATGTCTCAACTTCTCATTATCGTATACAGAACGAATGCTGTGAAACGAGGACTGAACTGCTAAGAAATAAAACTAGGACTACCAGGATTTTACCATCAGTCTTTCTGGAGTTCAGCAATGCCATGAAAAACATCGCATCAGAATTTTTTTTCTTCAAACCATGATAAATACACATATTGTATGCAATGCCAAACTGTGGTATAATCACTTCGATGTGCATACATGTGTGTTTAGAATGTGCATGCATGTATGTTACACATCATTGTATCTTAAATGACAATAGCACTGGCTATTCTTAGCTCTGTGCAACAGTGTTGTCGCCTGTAAAATAACTTAGAAAATGCGTATCACTTACGACACCGATTGGGAAGGCGACAATTCCTGGCGCTCCATGGTCGACAAAGTTGACAAACACATGGTCATTTGGTCCACTGCAATGCAGAAAAAGACCTCTGATCAAACATATCAAAATGAAACAATTACAGACAAAGAATGGATAAATTTTATATAGTTTTTGTTAGTTTTATAATTGTAACAGATCTACCTGGTTTTAGAAAAACGGGGACACACGTAGTGGACTTGTGGCTACATGATTTATTTGTTTGTCTATATGATATCTTTACAGTCTTGTGTGTGTGTGTGTGTGTGTGTGTGTGTGTGTGTGTGTGTGTGTGTGTGTGTGTGTGTGTGTGTGTGTGTGTGCGCGCGTGCGTGTCTGTGTGCATGTGCATGTTTTTTGTGTGTGTGTGTGTGAGTGCAAGTGTGTGAATGCATGTGTATGAATGAGTGTGTGAATGAGTGTGTATATGAGTGAGTGTATGTGTGTATGTGTACACCGAGGGTGTTCACTGCCAGGGTGTTTGTCATCCTCAGTAGTTCTGTTACATCCCACACTGACATGGGGCTGACTTAAACATGATTCTCTGATTCATGAGGGATACATTGTCCCAGATGTCGAGAGCAAGATTTTTACATATGGATGTGACCAAGTACACATGTGCATTAACATAAATACGGGAATGTTACATCACCTCTGGATGACTCGCCCTGTTCCTATTCCCTTCATGGCTGCCTCGTTCCCCTGGAGGATGTTCAGGAAGTTGTCTGGTGTGACATCCTGTGAAACAGCGAGTCAGAGAGTTTCAAATTAATAATCACAACAAGAATATTTTATACCTATAAAGTATAAAGCACAATGTCCAATATGCTCAAAGCATTGTACAATAAAAATCAAGCTACTCAGTGTTATAAAAATAATGTTCAGACAGAAATGTAGAACATGATAAATTAGTCGTATTAAAACTGTTATTTAAATACTATAGACACTAAACAATTTTAGCTCTATATTACTCTATTTATACACATACCGCATATTACATGCAACAAAATATATTGATGCTTACAGTCTGAGTCAAAACAATGCGTACGTACAGGTATAAAAGTAAGATAGTTTGTCAAGTGTCCTCAAATGTGATGGAATATTAAAAAGGTCACCAGTATATGCATCTACATGTGACTGACCTACCTACATATTGCCTTTAATCTTATCAAGTAATTCACCTTGGACTGAGCCAAGAGTACATATGCAGGACAGTGATACTTCACCGGACGTTGACAGGGTATTTTTAACTTATCTTCACCGGGAAGATAATGGCATTACCTTATTGTTATCACTGATAAAGACATGTCCATTAACACCACAGTCACAGAGTCCTCACCCTTTGTAAGGTTGTTTTATATATCATTAATTTATAAAAGGTGGTTTTTAGCACTATTTTCATGTTTTGTCAGTGCCTTTAAACATGGTACATGTAACTTGAAGTCACAGCACTTTTTAAATGCTCTTATTATTATTATTAATTTGTTTAATGTGGCAAACAGTTGCATTGCCAGTATAAAGCTACCTGATGTTAGGTGAAAAAGTAATATCAAGAAGTTCATATTATTCAACTGTGCAATTTTTGTATGACTTCGCGCCTTCCCATAAATCAACCTGCACAGAGCCTATTTTGGCAACATTGGGAAGTAAAGAAAAATGTCAGCCTATTTTAAAAGTAATTTAAAGTGTGTGTCATATAATAGGTAGACATACGTCTTGGCGATAATCGATCTTCACACCATCATAGACATTCGGCCCCTTTGGGTGGTTAATAATCACTCCAGGAGTTGGATTCCTGCAAATGCCACAAAATATTCAACATACTTCCATGCCTAATATTACATATATACACGTACTATAAACAAGCTACGAAAATGTCTCTCTTTGTCATTATCAGTATTTTCTAACAGATAAACCTGCCACGTATTTTACTGCCAAAATGTTTTAACGGATTGCCTTTAACGAAAATGATATGCATTTAGATATTAAAAATATGCAGCGACAAAAATCTGAAAATAAATTGAAAAAGTAAGTCTTAGCAGCAGCAGTGTTCAAGACTCAAAGATTTAACTGCTCCAGTAAACAATAGTCAGACCAAACTAAAAGTATTTGACTCCTTTATAAAAGTGTTTGTGCTGAGTGGAACTTCTAATCAACAGTTTTCAGGAAATTATCATAATAAAAACACTTCCCTTGATACACTTTGTTAAAAAATGTGAATAATCAACAACAATTTTGTTGTTGCTGAAGATGACAATGACAGGTTGATAGGTAACACCCCATGTCACACTTACTCATCGCTGTGGGCAATGTCATCATACATCATGGTAATAATTCTGTCTTCAGGGATGCCATGCTTCTTCATTATCTGGTAGGCATGGCACGCATCTGCCTGAAAACATCACAGAAACATTTAGTGGTGATTTGTTGTTCATTTAGAAAATGCATTCTAACTGTTCACATGATCTGGCATATATTTTGAAGCATTTCACGCATATGACTAGGGTACTTCAAAAGCCAGTTTGGTGTCAGAATGCTGTGTACTGCAAGGCCATTTATTAATTGCAGGGGTCTAAGATCTACCAGGCTCAACTTTGATAAATTTGAAGATTAATATTATATATAACATTTGGGTATAGCATCAATTATGCAGGCACTGTGCTTTATTGCCACACAATAATCAATATTAATAGTTTTGCACTGTTACCCCGAAGGGGGGCCTTTACCCCCATAAGGTCAGAACTGAGTACAAATGATTTGATCCCAAACCAACTGGTCGTGCAAGTGATGGAACGAAAATGTTGTGCCACAAATGTTTTATCAGGTAATACTAAGCTTTTGAAATGAGTCAACATTTAAATTATATTGAAACAAGTAACATAATAAAATTAACCAAAATGATAGTTTTTCCTTGCGAGCAGTCAAAATTAATACATATTTTAAACGAGACCTTTCTTCAAACTTGACCAGTTCATGATGGCAAGTGAGAATCGATTATGCAAAACTAACTTGGATAAAGCCCCTAATATTGATAGTTGTACTGCATAATTTTTAATTGCTCATAAAACAACAGAGCTGACTGAGGAAAGTACTCACAAACTGATATTAAGTTATGTGCGAGAAATCTAGTTTTTTGACTAAACTCAGTCAAATATATATAGAAAATAATGTGTAAGTTGTATATCAACTCATTAAGCAAACAATCTTGTGACATATCACCTGAAAGTCATATGACTGTCACATGAACATATATCTTGATTTAATGATATGTCAGTCGTCAGCTTTATCACATGATAACATGTGATAGAGTGTGCCAATCTGACTTAACTAATCATTCACATGTTATCACGTGAGTATATAAATAAAATTATTAAAGTAATTTATTGATATCGTAATTTTTATAAAGATGTCACCGACGGTAACGAGCTTATCTGCTTTGTAAATATAGGAAATGAAAAACAAACTGCACTACAAATACTGCCTATGTATATTTTCGGAATCACCTTGTTAATTAGAAGTATTTAAAAATAGAAGTTTCTGTTAACAGCATGTCCCAGCAAACATTTAAGGAACCATTTCTGAACCAGTTGGAATATGTCATACTAGTTCATAATTGGTACCGCTCCACCAGTACATGTTTTCATGTGTATTCACGTGTTCTGCCTGTTGTCACGAGTTTTGAACGAGTTGAATTGACACGAGTCGTACTGGGTCAGAACTGGTACGGTTTCACTGGCACGTGTCATCACATAAAAAACTTGTCATTTCACAGTAAAGACGTGTTGACATACCAAATTTGTTCCCAGAATCCGGTGAATTCGATCACGTGAATTGAGCCCGTTAAACTCACTTACAGAATATGTGGAATCACGGGTTGTTGTTTGCTGGGGTTGGATGATCACAAGATTTGACAGATATGTCAACTCACATGATAGTCATGTGACGACCGTCTTAACTGTTTTAAACAGAAAGTAAAAGTAACCTTTGCTTTGTTACATCGATCTATCTAGAAGAATCTTCAACAAGTTATAAGACAAACAATGTGATAAATTCAAGAGCTTCATAACAGTTGGAAAACCACATTATAATTAGTAAGCTACAGGTTAAAAGTTACTATTAACTACCTCTTAATGTTACATTAACTTACGGATTATAATAACAGACTTCATTATTTAGTTTCATGGCACTGCTCATTCCAACTGAACTAGGCATGGACGTACCCTACCATGGTAAAGATAGTTCTTTTCTTTGTCAATGTTGTAACTTGCAACACATAAAAAAATTAATCAGTATACTTTGTCTTGGTTTTGGCAACGCACCTGTGCAACAAATACAACATGTAACGAGCTATTATGAACCCCATACAGGTTACAGTAATTACTGCCTGCTGACAGCGCACGCAGACATTCGCTGTCACCGTACCTGCGTACTGTAATGACGCTCCTCAAGTCAAGTGTACTCACTACCTCAGTACCTGGCACGGACCGTGACTGACGAAAACAACATTCGCCCTTACCTGGTGACGGTAGTTGAAATAGCCGTTTGATCCTGCCACGATCAGTGCCCAGTGATTGGCGACTGCGTTTTCAGAATCTTCGGTGTTCACCAGCGCTAAGACAGCGAGGCAAAGGAGCGAAATACACACAGATCTGTCCATGTTTACGTTTCAATCATACAACTCTACAACAGTCTGCGCCAGCGCTAACCTTGCGGGTTGCTTATAAACTAGCGATCACATGATCCCAGCATCACATGACGAACAATGTCCGCGGTTATTTTTAGAAATCAAAGCTTGCGTCTTTTGTCTGCGACGAGACATCTGGCGGAAAATGTATGCGTAACTATGTCTATAGACATGAAAATGGCTAGACACTACTTGAATCGTGCTTGAATCACTGCCTGAGTCACAGACGGGGGGGAGGGGAAGCTATGGAGTCACGTCCGTGATGGAGTATATGGCCAGAAGGGGCACGGTTCCTCAATCCAACGAAATATGTTGTACGTGCGTGTGCGTGTGCGTGTGCGTGTGCGAGTCCGTGTGCGTGTGCGTGTGCGTGTGCGTGTGCGTGTGCGTGTGCGTGTGCGTGTGCGTGTGCGTGTGCGTGTGCGTGTGCGTGTATATACAACCAGATTTATTAGCTCTGCCCAAGTTTCGACGCGGTGGTTGTATCAGTACCGAACCACCCATCTGCTGGCACCTGGCTTCGAACCTAGGTCCCTCGAAATCCGGTGCCGGCAGGTCCCGCTGCCGTCTGATCGGGGTTCGGGATATATATATATATATATATATATATATATATATATATATATATATATATATATATATATATATATATATACACATACATACATACATACATACATACATACATACATACATACATACATACATACATACATACATACATACATACATACATACATAATTAAAATATATACAATTATTGTTAATGTAAATAACCTGGATGCATATAAAATCCAAGTATACTGACATATTTAATATCCAACTTCGATATTCTAGACGCATAATCCTTGTGTAAACATGTCAGGTTATTTACATGTTATGTATGTTAATAAATCACCAGATGCATTAATTTCTCACCAGCCAGAACAAACTAGCAGCCAGCCGCAAAAAAAGATGGAAATAAGTATGTTAAACATAACATACCGGTACAGAAAAACAAACATCTGAAAAGACAAAGGTTACAGACGTGATTGAACACTTCAAAAGACGCAAGTGGACCTTCGCAGGGCACGTCAGCTGAATACGAGATAGCCGATGGACATCGCTTTTCACCACCAAGAAACCTTACGAAGGGAAACGATTTAGTGGGAGACAGGTGAGACGATGGAGAGACGAACTAGATGACGACTGGAAGGTCACCATCTGGCGGAGGGTAACGCAAGACAGACACATGGACACTGCATGCAGATGCCTTCGCACAACCACGGGATACTATACGGCTGCACAATGCAGATGGTGACGAGTGTTTGTTAGCGCCTTTGTAGCTTCTTACGCTAACAAGATGTGTTATACGATCAACGGGATATAAATGTATACGACTGAAGACTCTTCTGTGTCATAAACGGAGGGCGGTTTATTAAGTTCGAAATGTTCTTTATATGTTTTCGCAATATCAACTTCAAATAATCTACGACAGTTCCAAATGTTCTTTGCATGTTTTCGCAATATAACAGTCCATGTACGTTTCACCAACATATTAAAGTCCCAAGTATTTTGAATGTTGTTTAATAGTAAAGCAATTACATCATTTTAGCATTGTCATTTTTTCAGTCATTTTTTTGAAAGTTCGTAATCAGACAGGTAGACAGGCGGTCTTGACACGCATGTTGATTTCCGCTCTGGCACGTTTTTGTTTTTCTTGGCCAGAGAGGGCTTGGCGGATTCGTAGGTCGAGGTGTCGCCGGTGGCGTTGGACGGCGGACTTGATCGTCGGCTTGATCGAAGTCGGGTGAGTCTGGTGTCTCCGAGTCGGGTGGTACTACTCTTTCACAGGTGCACACGGTTGCGCCTGTATGTGCCAGTAGGGGTGTCCATCTCGTACGACCTCTCGTCCAGTCTTGTTATGACTGTTCCTCTCTGCCACGTCTTCTGTCCTAGACGGAAGGGTTTCATTCGCACGGAATCTCCTTCCTCTAACACATGTAGATCCTTTGCTCCTTTGTTGTAATGGTAGGCCTGCATTGCCTGGCTGTGTTGCAGTTTCAGCCTGTCGTAGTCATTGTGAAGTTCCGCTCTCGGTCCAGGAGAGTCTGAGTAGTCGGTAACGTGGTCTTCGTGCGTCTGTTTAATATGCGCTGTGCTGGGCTGCTGCTTGCTCCTTGCGTAGGTGTGTTGCGTATCTCCAGCATCGCCATGAATGGGTCGGTGTGGCTTCTCTTGCACTTCTCCATCATGTGCTTGGCAGCCTTCACACCCGACTCTGCTTTACCATTTGCATTGGCATGCCCAGGTGCACTTGTGCCATTCAGCTGTAAACTCACGGAACTTGTCGGCAGTGTACTGCGGTCCGTTGTCACTGACGATGGTAGACGGAATTCCCCAGCGAGCGAAGTGTGATTTCAGAGCACGAATCACGGCAGTAGTCGTTGTGTTGTAGAGTCGGTCAACTTTCCATCAGACACTGAAGTAGTCGATGGTGAGCAAGTAGTCTTAGTTGTTCCAGGTGAATAGATCAGTCCCCACCTTTTCCCAAGGACGAGTTGCTTCGATCGGTATGAGGGTCTCGATCCATGGGTAGAGATTTAGCCAGGCTCTGCATGGCAAGCTTCGCAGACATCTGCGACTTGTTTTATATCTGCAGACATTCCTGGCCAGAATATGCACACCCGTGCACGTCGTACCATGCTGTCAGCTCCCTGGTGTGACTGATGTAGGCGGTGCTTTATTTCCTTTCGCATGCCTTGCGGTACGACCACGCGTTCTCCTTTGAAGATCAATCCATCATGGCTTGCCAGTTCGTCTCTCATGGCAAAGTACGAGGAGATTTCTGCGTTCACGTCTGCTTTGCTTTCAGGCCAGCCATTGAGGATTGGCTCTTTGAGTACACGCATGTCTGCGTTAGTTGCAACACGTAGTTTCTGCAATGTTGATTGTCCGATGGGCAGATGCTTGATGGCGTTGATCTGTGAGAACTGTCCTTGTCTGTCATTGCCGTCGGAGAGATATGCTCGAGATAGAGCATCAGCGAAGTGCATCTCCTTGCCTCGTCTATAGGTGACGTCGATGTCATACTGGAATAATCGAAGGAGCATGCCTTATTCGCTTCGGTGCTTTGTGCAAGGGCTTCTTGACAATTGGCTCAAGTGGCTTGTGGTCAGTGTATACTGCGGCTTCACGACCAAACGTATATTGGTGGAAACGTTCAAGAGAGAAGACTATGGCTAGACACTCCTGTTCTATCTGTGCATAGCCTATATATACTTCTGTGTCAGAGAGCGCTCGACTGGCGTATGCGAGAGGCTTGCCTTCTTGCATCAGTGCTGCACCAAGACCAGTACACTGGATGGTCGGTTTCTTTGCTGGATCATAGTACGCCACACTAACTGAGCAGCGTCATTAACAATGATGATGATAATGTTAGACACACAATGCGCATGCGTATAATCAGAATTCTTGTTCGTCTGCCTTCCACCGTATAATATCCTCAGCAGTGCACGTGCGTTTGGGGTTAAGCGGAAATACGGAAGAAAAAGAAGAAACTACGGGCTATTGTTTCGGATTAATGGTTGCAGCAGCTGCAATGTGCTCAACGACAAGAGGAGGCAGGATGCATTGTGCATGCGTGCTACCGTGCGTTTGTGTGTGTGTGTGTGTGTGTGTGTGTGTGTGTGTGTGTGTGTGTGTGTGTGTGTGTGTGTGTGTGTGTGTGTGTGTGTGTGTGTGTGTGTGTGTGTGTGTGTGTGTGTGTGTGTGTGTGTGTGTGTGTGTGTGTGTGTGTGTGTGTGTGTGTGTGTGTGTGTGTGTGTGTGTGTGTGTGTGTGTGTGTGTGTGTGTGTGTGTGTGTGTGTGTGTGTGTGTGTGTGTGTGTGTGTGTGTGTGTGTGTGTGTGTGTGTGTGTGTGTGTGTGTGTGTGTGTGTGTGTGTGTGTGTGTGTGTGTGTGTGTGTGTGTAGTCTGTGTTTTCGTGTATGCGCGCGTATGTGTTTGTATGCGTGACGTGTATTCGTCAGTGGCCGAATTCAACCACAGTCGTAAGGGCTAAAATTAACCTAAAATTGTGATTCGTGTAAAGTGTTCAACACTTCGTGTTTGGAAGAGCCTTGATTGAATACAACTGCAGTGTTCTTCGTGCATCGCAATAAGCCTGCTACAGATTCTTCTTTTTGCACTGACTGCAAAGTATGGTTGCCCATCACGTCGCAGCTCTACAATGCCTGGATGGCGTGCGCCTACTTGCATGCGTGTGGACTGGTGCCGTGACGTTCACTTACGAACAGTTGAAAGTTAGCCAGATCTTAACCTTTCAGGTTGTATTAACAATGTATACAGTACAGTAATCGTCCTGATGTTGTTGATCTTGGTATTCACCAAGGACAGATGCAGAATTAATAAATTATCTTTATTGGAAACTGCATATATATGAAACGGTATACATATAAATGACATACAAAAGGCACACAACATACACATGTCATTACATTGTGACTGTCAGAGTAATCGCTGAACATATTTCATTCTTGAGAAAACAAATTATTAAATATATACCTACCTATGTGATTTGTGAAGTTTTTGAATACACATTCAAAGAATACATGTTTAAAATTAAGGTCGATTCCCATTTGTTTATTGATACCTCTGATCAATATTGAATATCAATGGTGTGATAAGGCAAAACATTTACATGCTCTTCAAAGTGACATTTAACAATGCATAAACATACATAATTGATAAGCATATAATGGCAAACAAACACAAACATCAAAGGCAGTGCGGTTTTGGCCACTACTTCATAAATTGCAGAAATGAACCCACCATTATTGTGGACTATGCAACACCACTGTGTAAATGATTACAAAGGATAACCTTTGTGGTTTTACAGTAACTGTGGTTCGAGACCCTGCAATACATCTGAATCCAAGTAAAACTACTGTATTATAGGATACCTCAAAATTATGATATAATGGGTCCTTTCAAATTCATATATTTGTAGATCCTCCAATGTATTCCCTCAAAATAATGGAATTAGGATGATGTCAAAAGATACAAAAACATTTGAGTCAAAAGTACTCAACATATCACTTAGCATAGGCCTACATTGGTTCTACATCAAACTGAGAGTTGAAGAGTTGTGATAGTATGACTCTGATAAGTCTCCCAAAGATGCACGGAAGTCATGTTATGTAATTTTACAGTGTGAAATGTGTTAGAAATGTGAGTGTATACATTGCAAAAGGACCCATTATAAATGCTATGATCGTTCAGAGATATAATAAATAAGTTGCAGCTTTCTCTTGGTTAATGAACTAACTAAATAGTTACAAAATATATACAAAACACATCACAATCTGGCAGTAGCAACACTTGCAGCAGTCAATCAATTTCACAACAAAGTTCCTATGTGGCAACAAAACCATCACGTTACACTCATCTCTCTCAATCCAACTTCCTACAATAACTAATTGATGTCCACTCAGGCATGAAAATATCAATCCAAAATTCTTTTTCTCCTTTAATCATGTCACAGATGTGCCATGGTATTTATTAAAAAAATTATGAAGACATTTTAAAGATGAACAAAATGCCTTCTTTCTATATTTTTGTAACATTTTATAGCAAGATTGTTACGTTTAGATGTTTATATAACCAATGACCTTTAACCTACAGTGAAGAAACAAGGCATAACCAATATGTTGTTTTGGCAATAACACAGCACTAATCGTCATGAGATTCATAGGTCAACATCTACAGCATGTGCCGTTGTTTAATCAAAGGTTATGTTGTTTCTGCATTTATAAATAAAACAGAGGACAATGTTATTTACTGTCGTAGTCACTTAATTATTACAAAAGACAAAACAACCATAGATCCTGAAACAGATCTGATATATCTCTTCTTGATATGCAAACACTTTTTTGAACAATGCTGATAACTGAATCACGTTTCATAACCTACAATGCAGTGATATCACCAACATAATATTGCACAAGTTTCAAAGATGGTGAAATGTGAGTACATAGCAAATTGTAAATCGGCTGTCTGCAATTTACACATCCATGTTTTCACACACTTTACAACAACAAAACACTCACTACATTGACTAGATATTCATTATTGTGACATGGCACACACAATACAAACTGTCGCATAAGTTATGTATGAACATGGCAGCATCTACTTGAATAAATATTGCACATATACTCCGACTGTCACACGTTTTAACAATTCGGCAACACTTAGATTATTGTCTGTTTGTCAGGTGATATATTAAACTGTCATCTTTGAAAACACTACACAAAAACAACAGCAGCAGCAGTAACAAAACTGCTCATTTTCCTTTGCAGAATGTATGCTAAACAAACTAGCAAACACAGGTATTGTGAGCATTACAAATTACATTTTAGAATGACTAAAAAACTGTTATCATCAGTGCCTGACATATAGATAATGAAATATAGCAGAGTTGTAATCACCAACATGTGGTCCCATTCTGTTACAAAAGACAACCCTTTGTCTCCAGCAAAACAACACTTTAAAAGTATTGTCCACTTTCTAATAATAGCAGATGTCTCTGGGTACGCTCCCTCGGTGCATATCTTCCAGTATTGCTGTTCAACTTTGAAGGAACTTCAAGGAAGACATGTGCCAAGCAAAACACAACATATGGCACTATATTGCCACTTCAACTAATTCCCTTTGCATCGATCGACATATACAGCAGTTCTGTTGAAATATGGTGTGTAGAAGTTCAGCGACTGAAACCTATGAGATTTTGACAATCACCCTCTCTCGACTCGTATGCGTGGTGCTGCTTGACCGTCGTCGATTGCGCTTCATCTTTGCCATGTCTTCACCGAAAACGTCGCCTGTTCGCAGTGCCGAAATGAGATCGTCGAACTCCCCTGAATAAATTAACACACATTTAGATTTACAGCAGACTGGATTGTTTCTAGCAGTTTTAAATGGCCAGTATACATGAATACATTAAGTTTCTGTTAAGGTAAATTTGCAAAATAATGTGACGTTAGACTTTTATGGGTAATTTCCATTAGACAAATGTTATCAGTGGTATGGGGTATTTATTTCTCATCATAATAGATGTTTTAATGTTGAAACTTAATAAAGATGTACATTTTTTTTTTTTAAGACAGTGATCTAATTGGCTTTCTGTTTTATGCAGTTCTAACTTCTATTACCTTTCTCATTTGTGATCCCATTTTCTTTCGCGTTCACTTTGCTGCTACTGAACGACCTGCCGTTGTGAGACCTTTCCCGGTTGTTTGATTGCTACAGCAAATAAAGGCATTTGATGAGAAAACCATTGTTGCCATGGTAACTATAGTGTTTATTATTTACGTTGTGATATATTGGAATACAATGAACATTTACAAAAAAAGAATTTCACATGATATGTTCATGGATGGAAGGTCTACCTTTATTGTCGCTCTGGACATGCCTGAAAAAGTCAAAGGACATGCCTCTAAACACAGGTAACAAATGACTAATAAGGGATTGTTCATAATTGTAGATTTTCGGAAACGCAGAGTATACTTTTTCTTGACCTACCTCCCCTCCCTTCCTCAAAGAGTACACTAAAAACGTTGATTGTTACGATTAATACATAGCAATAATAGCAAGTAGGCTACAGCATTTTTGCATACTTTGATTAAAAAAAGACAGGTAAAAAGTTTGATTAAAAATAGACAGGTAAATATGCTGTCACCACACGAGTCAGTCACCACATTTGCAGTACTTGTTCCCCCCAGACTCTTCCCAGTGAAGTCACACAGTCATACGAGTGTCAGGTTTCCAGAAAAACACGGAAGGCTCCGAACCCTTCCACTAGCGTACGGTGTCACGCACGGAAAATTTACAATTATGAACGACCCCTGAACGACCTGCCATAAAACAGAATGGAGAAACTACAAAAGTATCTGCCACACCATAGACTGAACAACAAATATTTAATGACAGATTTTTCCCATGAGCTCATTATCTTAATGAAATAATCCTCTGACCAGCAACACTGACCTGTGATTCAAACGATGCTCGTTTCACCTCCTCTTCCTTCATCCGTCGTTGGCGTCTGTTTTCTATCTTTGCCTCGCAGAAGTAGCTGATAAACTGATCAAATGTGCCAAAGAACTCGTCCGCTTGCACCTTCTTCACATCTTCACCGAATGCCTTGAGAACTTTCTCGTACTGTAGGCAGAAAGCTGCTGTTTTGGACCTGTTTGAAGCTCCAATGACTGTTTCATACAACAAGTACTTATTATTCCTTTTCTCTTATGTTTATAGCTGATATGGATCATTCTTCCCATTTTATACTAAAACTTACTCAACTGTATCCAGTAATACCAGTATGTACAATGCTTTCAAAACTTTAATAACTTACCAACATTTTCAGAATTATTAGAATACCTGGTAATCTCAACCTTGTTGGCGTTTGTAAACAATGTCCATAATAGATCACTTCCTTACCCTGGGTGGTTTTGTTTTGTCTATATTAAGAAAAGTACAAACCAACATTGGTCTATAATACCCCTCTTACAATTACTGTTTCTTATTTACTGTTATTTATTGTCTTATAATTATTGTTTCTTATTTCAATCTCAGTTTAGCTCCTGTTAGTCAGCCATTTTTGTTTTGTTTTTAATAAATCATTGTTGTGGCATTATTGCGAAGATGTGACTCAAACAACTTTGTCTGTGAACGTCTAACAACCTTGACTTTCATCTGTGTGCAGAGATCTTCGAGTTCGGTGAAGTTGTATGACGCCACGATAATGAAGTCAGACATGACCGGCACAAATTTGTCCTTAGCTGGAATGGCAGCCGCCTTCTTCTTCTGGTATTTCAGCTCCTGCAGAAATGCAGAAAATAGAGTTCCGCTGTTTCATTGGCCGACTCGTCACTAAATACAGTCTTCTTTGCAAGTAATTTGGAATAATTATTTATTGCAATATTTTTGCAACACAAATACATTTATTTTCCCTATATATAAAACATTGTACATATCATTAAAATGTCATCTAAATTCAATATGAAAACGTTGAAAATGTTTTAAAGTGTATAAATAACTTTTAATAATAGAGTTGTTTACCAGGAATTCGAAAATATGTTTTTTTTTTAAATCTGAAACATAATGGTACAAAGGTTGTTTTTACCTTCTCAATATCATGGAGTCCAACTTGTAAGGATTTCACATCATTCTCAAGTTCTGTCACACTGAAACAGAGTGAAATTAAACACTCAATTTATGGAACAATCATCAACAAAAGAAAATAGATTTCTCAACAAACAAATTTATTTTAAATAATACCTATAAATTTAAAACTGTCTACAATGTCTGGTCATTTTGTAATAGTGAAATCTTGTTTACAGAATACAAATTTGGTCTGCATAAATATGTCTTAATAAACCACAATATAATTATATAATTAAAAACAATGTACTATTCAATGCATATGTGAACAGTTGCGGACAGTTAAGCAAAATGTTATTTAAACTAACATACATTTTAAGGCCGAAAATACAATACTATCTGAACAAAATTACTATTTTATATGACAGTTTTAAAATTAGACAGTTGTAAACAACACACATTAAACAGTATTGCTTTTGCACAGGGAACCCATGCAACAGATATAATTTTAAAATATCGTGTTCTGTCATATAACTTACTTGACTTTGGCAGCAAACCGCACAGCTGTGAGATCTTCTTCTAGATCCAACAGCTCAGGAAACTAGAGCCCAAAATGTTGGATTAGTTTCCTTCATAAGATATACAGTAAAATCTTATTTAAATTAATTAAACTAGGTCATGAACTTGTGATCTTATCATCATCCACATATACGTATTAAGGAAATGGTTGATTTTATATATTTTTAAACGGTTGCATTTAAAATATATGACAAGAAGAAATCAGTGTTTTATAAATTGTAAAAACTTGTGTTGATGTCAAAAAAATTTGGCGGATTATTTTCAAACTTGGCTAGGAAAAGCAACATATTTCTATTCCCCTTTTATTGAAGATGTATTTGCATGATCTAAATAATTAACCCTGGACACTGAACAATAAGAGTAATGTCATAACTTGAAGTTAACCAAGTAAGTATAACCTAGAAAAAATGGACCATGTGGTCCTGAAGTCCTTTGGACTATATTGTGAGTTTGTAATTATGAGTGAATTGTATTTTGGTGAATCATAGTCATTGCCTAGTCTCTTCACCATAATAACATAATTGACATTTTCTTTGGTTATTAACACAGCCAACTGTGTGAATGCTGGAGACAATATAAATGAGTCAATCAATTTTGAATTTCTTGTACATAGTGACAGTACCCTAAGAAATCTCCATGCAAAATTAGAAAAACAGATCTTCAACGGCTTCTGAGATATGACAGCTAACTGCGAAGAGTGCATTGCGCATGTAGAGTGATGCTATAAGACCATTGGACCTTCGACCCAAAGTATTAAAAGGAGAAACCTTACATGAAAAACACTACGCAGTTTCTCACCTGTTTCTCGAGGACTCCCACCAGATAGTGTAGCAATGTCACCTTGCGGTCAAGACTTGACTTTGTGTCACCAATCTTGTTAAGACTCGTCACCTTGAAGCCGGCAGCATTGCCACGCTGTCCCCGGTTCATGTAGTTGCCAAATGCAAGGACGATCTCAAGGACCTTACGTAGTTTTGTGCTCTTGCACAGTTGAACCGACGCTTCGAGAACCGCTGTAACACAACACAACTTTAGTATCCCGAATGAGAAATTCATTTGCAGTGCTCATAAAATACATAAATAAAATAGTAGAAAAAAGCATAACTGTATTATTAAAAGAGTATGTAAGCCTCAGTCACGACAATATATAATAAGCCTAATCTATATTATAATAATTATAATTGTGGTTGCCGCATCACATATAATAAATACAGCACACAAACACATTATGTGTCTCTCATGGAAATGTCAGAGTTGTTTGTCGTTGAGAAGGTGTATAGACATGGAAATGAATGACAAATCTTCCTATTTGTTCTTGATGTGGTAGTTCTAAACCTAGTAGACGAGGGCAGAAGTATTTGACACATAAAATATGAGTATTGTCATTTATTATGTTAAGACATTGCGCAGTATAATATACTTGTTTATTCAGGAGTACTTGGATGTAAGAGTTGTGTATATATCAGATGACAGAGCCTGAGTGTGTACATCAGATGACAGGGTGTGGGGTTATATATCAGATGACAGAGCCTGAGTGTGTACATCAGATGACAGGGTGTGAGTGTATATCAGATGACAGGGCATGGGTGTATACATCAGATGACAGAACGTGGGTGTATACATCAGATGACAGAACTTGGGTGTATACATCAGATGACAGGGCGTGGGTGTATACATCAGATGACAGGGCGTGGGTGTATACATCAGATGACAGAACGTGGGTGTATACATCAGATGACAGAACTTGGGTGTATACATCAGATGACAGGGCGTGGGTGTATACATCAGATGACAGGGCGTGGGTGTACACTTCAGATGACAGAACGTGGGTGTATACATCAGATGACAGGGCGTGGGTGTATACATCAGATGATAGAACATGGGTGTATTCATCAGATGACAGGGCGTGGGTGTATACATCAGATGACAGGGCATGGGTGTATCAGATG
The DNA here is from genome assembly GCA_025642075.2 of Ridgeia piscesae. Classification (NCBI taxonomy): domain Eukaryota; kingdom Metazoa; phylum Annelida; class Polychaeta; order Sabellida; family Siboglinidae; genus Ridgeia; species Ridgeia piscesae. Next base: position 53,474 of record JAODUO010001303.1, read on the forward strand.
ACAGAACGTGGGTGTATACATCAGATGACAGAACGTGGGTGTATACATCAGATGACGGGCGTGGGTTTCATGATCATCCCAACAATGTGGATTAACACCTGACCAACTTCTTCCATTGTATGCACAATGGTAAGATGTTCAGTTTGCAAAATGTGTAAAATACGCAAGGCAAAAAGATATCTTTTTGCAACAGAATTTTGCCACATTTAACCAACATAATAATGCTCTAATAACACAATAAACAAAATGAGCCACAATAGATATTCACTATATCACCTGGTCACTCAAAGAGGAACATTCCTGCAGTGACCAGCAGTTATTCAAGTCAAATGGACAAAATCAATGAGTAAACCGTGTTTACCTTCAACCTTTGGCTTGCATTCGTTCATCCTCTCTGTGAACTTTTTCTTGTAGCAAAGTGCCTTAAGTTTCTGCTCATAATGCTCAATCCTACAGACGCAAATACGACATGACAAACACAAGCAAGTGCATTCAGGTGACACAACGTAGAGTTCATCATGATAATCAGATTTGTGTTAACAAAATAATAATAAGTGATTTATTTAGTTTCTTTCACACAGATTAAAAGAAGAATTCTTTATATTTACTGTACACAGATAGCAATGCATACATCCTACAATAAACTTTTATAAAAACAATAACATTTACTTGCAGTTAGTTAATTTAACACTACCTTACAAGTGATAAAAACAATTAATACAACGGCAATAATAAGTAAAACGAATATCAGGAAGAACAACATATACTGATTCTCAGTCACTGTGAATTGTTTAAAATGGAAACTAGCTTTTCTTAAAATGTGTCTCTAACATCAAACATTTACACTGACATGAACCATGGATATCGAGCAACACCAGTGGCACGGCACCAATACAAAATAAGCTTGACACAGAATAAACCTTGACACATAAGTCTGGAGGCATGAGACAGGGGTAAATAGAAGGAAAGAAGACAGCAGTCATACCTGCTCATCTCAAAGAGGAATCTGTCTGCCTTCGCCATTTGACCAATCTCCATAGCATGTTCATTCAACATTTGTTTCTCTTCAGGGGTCGGGACGAATCTCAGCAGCTGCATCCAAACCATGGATTGTCAAAAATATTATACTGAAATAGTAATCTTATTGTCCAATGAAAATTAATAAAACTACATAAAATGGGCATCTTTCCTCAGCAGTGGTTAAATCATATAAAATAGTGGAGTGTCCCCATGAGATGACTGGTCAATGCATGTAAAATAGTCACGAGTGATCAATACAGGTAAGGTAGTGATTTATCTCTGGAAATGGTCAACACACATAAAATGGTGGTCTATCCCCGGGTACAAATAAAATGGTGGTCTATCCCCGGGTACAAATAAAATACATAAAATAGTGGTCTATCCTCGGGTACAAACAAAATACATAAAATTATGGTCTATCCCCGGCTACAAACAAAATAAATAAAATGGTGGTCTATCCCCGACTACAAACAAAATACATAAAATGGTGGTCTATCCTCGACTACAAACAAAATATATTTAAAATGTTGGTCTATCCCCGGCTACAAACAAAATACATAAAATGTTGGTCTACAAACAAAATACATAAAATGTTGGTCTATCCCCAGGTACAAACAAAGTACTTAAAATGGTTGTCTATCCCCGGGTATAAACAAAATACATAAAACGGTGGTCTATCCCCAGGTACAAACAAAATACTTAAAATGGATGTCTATTCCCAGGTACAAATAAAATACATAAAATATTGGTCTATCCCCGGGTATAAATCAAAATATATAAAATGTTGGTCTATCCCCAGGTACAAACAAAATACTTAAAATGGTGGTCTATCTTTGGGTACAAATAAAACACATAAAATGGTGGTCTATTCCCAGGTACAAATAAAATACATAAAATATTGGTCTATCCCCGGGTATAAATCAAAATACATAAAATGGTGGTCTATCTTTGGGTACAAATAAAACACATAAAATGGTGGTATTCCCAGATACAAATAAAATACATAAAATATTGGTCTATCCTTGGGTACAAATAACATACATAAAATGGTGGTGTATCCTTGGGTACAAATAAAATACATAAAATAGTGGTCTATCCTTGGGTACAAATAAAATACATAAAATGGTGGTCTATTCCCAGGTACAAATAAAATACATAAAATGGTGGTGTATCCTTGGGTACAAATAAAATACATAAAATGATGGTCTATCCTTGGGTACAAATAAAATACATAAAATGATGGTCTATCCTTGGGTACAAATAAAATACATAAAATGGTGGTCTATTCCCAGGTACAAATAAAATACATAAAATGGTGGTGTATCCTTGGGTACAAATAAAATACATAAAATGGTGGTCTATCCTTGGGTACAAATAAAATACATAAAATGGTGGTCTATCCTTGGGTACAAATAAAATACATAAAATGGTGGCATATCCTTGGGTACAAATAAAACACATAAAATGGTGGTCTATCCTTGGGTACAAATAAAATATATAAAATAGTGGCCTATCCCCGGGTGTGGTCAAGACACTGACCTGTTCACACATGTCCTTGGGCAGCTCCTCCTCTGTGTCCATGGTCAAGACAGCATGGGCGAGGCTTTGACTGGTCATCTTCAGCTTGGACAACAGGATGGTGCAGTTTTGGGCACGGCGGCCGTCGACCAGCGAAAGTTCCTTTTGCTTGGGAGTGCCCTTGACCATGACCTCTGAACTGTAGGTCGACGGCGACGACATCGTCTCCTGTTGGCGCTGATATGCGGAGAACGTTCGCTCGAGGTCGTGGAGGTCAAGGACTTTGTACATCTGAATACATAAATAGTTCATCTTAAGTCTTGTCATTTAGACGCACGGGTGCAGAAGTATAAAAATGAAAGATATGTAGTATTACATATGGGTGTGTTGCAGTTTAATCATTGCTGATCGTCGAAGAAATACATTGGCACAGTGGCGCCATCTATCCAGTTGAACAGATACTAATGCATATGTGATCGTGCTATTATTGATTGATTTAATTTAATATAAAATGTAAACCGTTGTACAAATATACATAAGATATAAATACAAAGTACATTAAATATAAGGATGACACGTGGAAGCACTTATTTCCATTGTGGTCCTTTGTATAAAAACAGGCGCCATAGTGGTTGATGTCTTGGCAACAGTGTCATATCAATTTAATCTGATGACTATTAGGTACAATGTTGGACGCCATAGCTCAAGGGCTTACCTTGGTGTCATCAATTTCTGTCCATATGGTCCCTTTCACCTTCGACTGCAAAGGGGAAACATAAGATGTAGTAATTAAATATTCCTGCGGGAAAGAAAATGACACAGAGAAGTCTCTTATTCAATCATGTAAATCAATCTGTTCTTCTAGTCTTGTCAATCTTTCCCTTCCCAGTTCTTTTGTTTATTTCCTCTCGCCACTCTACTTTTAAGAGGAGTTTTGCTCTAAATTAGAAAGATCCATATAAAACTTGGAACTTGTATACAGTGTATATGATAAATGTTACACACAAAAAACAGTGTTGAGCCAGTTTACCTAGCAGTTTTTTTTTTCTGTTTTTTTCTGTTTGTTTGTCATTTATCCATGTGCTCGCAAATTCAATGTCAAATCAAATGCGAATAACTTATTCATCTGGAACAGTTCCCACCTGGTGACAAGTGTATATTGACAACTCACATCTGGAAGTTTGGCCCAGTTGAAAGATTTCAGCGGCTGCGTTGAAGTAGGAATGTTCTTCTTTCTGACGGCGACACCGGGCATTTCTGTGGAACAGCCATATTGTGTGGGAAGTCAGCAGAAAATATGGACACCATGGAGGATACAAACATGAGATACAATGAACTATTTATCAGGACTAAGATGACTATAACATTAAATAATGTACTTCCCTTATTATCTTCTTTACGTCATTATATGTCATTTGCCTTTATTTGATTTTTATGTATTATAGAAGAAGATCTGCAATAAATTAAATTTTATCTCCACAATGTTTTGACATTTTGCTGTTGAATTGTGTTTGGTAACAAACAATATCTAACGTAGTTATAGTATATTATTTTTGCCATCCAATTATTGCAAGGACATATATTAAGTTATATTTTGTATTAAAAAACAAAATGTACTTGTTTGTATATTAGGATAGTCGATATGGTATACCAAATTGTTGCATAGCATAGATTTATGATAGGATACGTGAAACAGTCTAATTTAATTATTTGTTCATTCATCAGATTTAGCTTACCTGGGGCGCCGGGGAGTAGAGGTGGAGGGGGTCCAGCCCCTGGGGGTGGGGGAGGTGGGGCTGGTGCAGCCACCCCAGGCACAGGGGGTGGGGGAGGGGGTGCTGGTGCAGATCCTGAAAATATAAATGAATACATCATTCATATGTGGTTATTATATCAAGATGAAACGTCAGTGTGATTTTGCTCATTTCTAATGAATAATCGTTACTACATTTTATTACTGAAATAATACATACGATATGAAATAATATGTATATGATATATAATTAATAATATTCTCTGTAACACTTATATTTCTGTCTAATAAAAAAATTTAACTGTTCATACTTGCTAAACATATGCAGATACATATAATATCATATGATATATATTAAAATTATTTGATCTTACCTTTATCTTTAATAAACTGATACCACTAATGCTACATATATGCAAACTCGCAGACATATATAATATTTTATTATTATTTAATACAGCTGAACCTCAGTAGCACAATCAACTCATAATTAAGGTCACCCAAAGATAGTCCAAAATTGATTCCATATATAGCAAACTATAGGAAACTAGTCCTGCTAGTAAGATCACCTTGTTACTCAGGTCACTTTTGACCACTCCCCAGGGTTACCTTAACAGACAGGTTCCACTGTAAAACATTACATAACATTACTATTACTTGTTGTTACCTGTGACGGCTGTAGACGTGAGAGTAGGGGGGGTGAGGACCTTGGCGGTGAAGTTTGACAGTGCCAGGTCCATCTTGGCATCATCGGGCAGACTGCCCGTCTTCACAAGGTACTCCAACTTCGCTCGTTCGGCACGTTCCAGCTCCACCTGCACAGTGACACATCAACAGCACATTACACACGTAGGCACGTTCCAGCTCCACCTGCACAGTGACACATCAACAGCACATTACACACGTAGGCACGTTCCAGCTCCACCTGCACAGTGACACATCAACAGCACATTACACACGTAGGCACGTTCCAGCTCCACCTGCACAGTGACACATCAACAGCACATTACACACGTAGGCACATTCCAGCTCCACATGCACAGTGACACATCAACAGCACATTACACACGTAGGCACGTTCCAGCTCCACCTGCACAGTGACACATCAACAGCACATTACACACGTAGGCACGTTCCAGCTCCACCTGCACAGTGACACATCAACAGCACATTACACACGTAGGCACGTTCCAGCTCCACATGCACAGTGACACATCAACAGCACATTACACACGTAGGCACGTTCCAGCTCCACCTGCACAGTGACACATCGACAGCACATTACACACGTAGGCACGTTCCAGCTCCACATGCACAGTGACACATCAACAGCACATTACACACGTAGGCACGTTCCAGCTCCACATGCACAGTGACACATCAACAGCACATTACACACGTAGGCACGTTCCAGCTCCACATGCACAGTGACACATCAACAGCACATTACACACGTAGGCATGTTCCAGCTCCACATGCACAGTGACACATCTACAGCACATTACACACGTAGGCACGTTCCAGCTCCACCTGCACAGTGACACATCAACAGCACATTACACACGTAGGCACGTTCCAGCTCCACATGCACAGTGACACATCAACAGCACATTACACACGTAGGCATGTTCCAGCTCCACATGCACAGTGACACATCAACAGCACATTACACACGTAGGCATGTTCCAGCTCCACATGCACAGTGACACATCAACAGCACATTACACACGTAGGCATGTTCCAGCTCCACATGCACAGTGACACATCAACAGCACATTACACACGTAGGCATGTTCCAGCTCCACATGCACAGTGACACATCAACAGCACATTACACACGTAGGCATGTTCCAGCTCCACATGCACAGTGACACATCAACAGCACATTACACACGTAGGCATGTTCCAGCTCCACATGCACAGTGACACATCTACAGCACATTACACACGTAGGCATGTTCCAGCTCCACATGCACAGTGACACATCAACAGCACATTACACACGTAGGCATGTTCCAGCTCCACATGCACAGTGACACATCAACAGCACATTACACACGTAGGCACGTTCCAGCTCCACATGCACAGTGACACATCAACAGCACATTACACACGTAGGCACGTTCCAGCTCCACATGCACAGTGACACATCAACAGCACATTACACACGTAGGCATGTTCCAGCTCCACATGCACAGTGACACATCAACAGCACATTACACACGTAGGCATGTTCCAGCTCCACATGCACAGTGACACATCAACAGCACATTACACACGTAGGCACGTTCCAGCTCCACATGCACAGTGACACATCAACAGCACATTACACACGTAGGCATGTTCCAGCTCCACATGCACAGTGACACATCAACAGCACATTACACACGTAGGCATGTTCCAGCTCCACATGCACAGTGACACATCTACAGCACATTACACACGTAGGCATGTTCCAGCTCCACATGCACAGTGACACATCAACAGCACATTACACACGTAGGCATGTTCCAGCTCCACATGCACAGTGACACATCAACAGCACATTACACACGTAGGCACGTTCCAGCTCCACCTGCACAGTGACACATCAACAGCACATTACACACGTAGGCACTGTGAGTCGAGGGATGAAGAAGAGGAACACTGGGATGTGAGGTCTGAACGATAAAACTGAAACTGAAAGTGAGACATAGGGTCTCTCTTACCATCTGCTGTAGTTCGAGGAGTTGCATCTTCATCGCCTCCAGCTCCCTCTGTGTCTCGGAGTGGGTCTCAGCCTCCGATTGAAGTCTCTTCTTTATCTTGTTCAACATCGACATCAGCTCCTCCTGTAGCAGAATTGAATTGAGAACATTAGTCAGTCTAGAAAACTGCTGAAGTCATTTCTGTTTTTAAATTAATACTGCCAGAATCACCTACACATACATACAGTATACTCGGATTTGATGGTGTTTAAATGAAGTTTTATATGAGTATAAACAATACATCATCATTGTATATGAGCCAATGGTGATGCGTTCAAAATTGCTGCCCATCCACAAATGTGAATCTGTCAACTTTTTTTTTGGATGACAACTAACATAATTTCAACAAATAATGAAATGTGTACTTCTACATCAGGTAATGCAAATTTTGTCTGTATTTCATGTTGATACGTGACCTGCTAACATTTAACTAGGCCAACCAGTTTTAAAAGTTGAGTACATTTTAATTTTGAAAAAGTCTAAAATCACTTATTTTTATGTTCTCAATAACACAAACCTTTTCCTCTGTCTTGACGTCACATTCCCGCTCTTTCTTTGTCAGCCGTGAGTTAATTTCATCATTTTCTTTCTGAACGTCCCGCAACTTTTGTTGAATGTCCTTCACAGCACTTTCATTGGCCAACCTGAAAAATTGTAAAAATAAGTTTAACGTTGAACTTAGCGTACAACTGAACTTCGCCTGATGCTCACCTCGATAATACAGCCACCTTGCAATTAAGGTCAGCCTAGGAGAGTAAAAAACCTTTTTTTCTAACACTAAACTTACTAAAGTATAGGAAATGAGTCTCGCTAACAGGGTCACCTTGTTATTCAGGTCAGTTTCACTCTGTCCTGATTGAGACCTTAATGGTCGTAAATTATTAACTTCAACAAACGTGATCTGCAACATATCAAATAAGTTGCTGGGGGAGTTTTATAAAATATTTCAATCATCCTCTCTCACTTCTTCTTATGATTAGCTCATCACATGTTTTGTGTCTATAATATTGTCGGGTTTTGTTTTCAGAGTTGTCCTTCTCTAGAATTAGTGAGTCCACTACAGGTTACACATTTACCCGTGTGTGGGATCTTTTACTTCCCCTGGCATAGACCCCAGGTAGAAGCGACCACCGGCTGTTAGTGTCTCTTCAAAAACACACAAGCAATATAAGGTGAACGAAATTGCCTAAGTTTTGAAACGCCAGCAGGTTGGATTGAACCATTGTCACCTCAATTGATAGTGCGGTGCTCTCCCGCGAGATCACCGCTTCCAGAACACTTACTGCCTGACAACCTTCTTGACGTCGATCTCGAGGGGCGCGACATCTGGGTCCCCGTCCTTGGTCTGTAGGGTGATCTGCTGGACGACACGGTCCACCAGCTGCCATTGCTGGACTGCAACGTCACTACCGTCTGAAACAGACCTTTATTGGTTCCATTTACCATATCCAGATTATAATTTTTGTTACAGTATCGCAGAAATTGTTTTATTAAAATGTTAACTGCAGATATTATATTTTTAGTATTTTGCATCGGCTGATGCTGGTAGAAATGTGATATTTTCTTGCAGGAGAGATTATAAATAAATGAGAATGTATGTATCTGTGATATGGTTAAAGGAACATGTCCCAAAGATCATTAAGAGAAAGCACCTGATTGAACAAAATAACTGGTAGGAACAAATTTCAAGCAAATATGGAGAATACCTACAAAGAGGTAAAAGAATAATAATTAAAACTCTATATAACTGGTTTTTATATAGCGTGTTATTAGCTACTGTGAATCTTTAAAGGCATATTTGGTAATGTCTGACATTGGACAAATCTGGCAAAGGTGTTCATGTCTAAAATTGAAGTTTACTATTACAAGAAAAGGATGATTGTATAACTTACAAGGCAACTGGAGGAAATGGAAGAGAATTGAGAGGAAGTGAGGGTAGGCCATGCTGAACCCCAGCTTCTTCTTGATCAAGTCAAACATGGCCACTGCACTCTTGGTGTCCACGTGGTACTGCAAGAAACAAAGAAACATAACTACAAAATTCACACAAAGACATCCAAATTTTATACTAAAGTCAAACAATAAAGTGATGGTTAGAAATATAAATTCAAGACGCATATGCTGTGTGGAGATATAACAAAATGAACAACAGCTGAACCGGTTGGAACTGGTTCTGCTTTGCCATGTTTTATTAATAGTACGGAGTGGTGTAATTTAGCAAACTAGTACGAGAGCAAATTATGTAAATAAGTTAAGGCAGCCTTTTATTCATCTCTAACTAGACAGATAAATCTACATTGCCTTGATCACTTTTTAACAATAAAAAAATGTGTGGCATCTAAACATCACTCACCGTCTCAAACTTCTTTGCGAATTCCTTTTCATCTTCATTTCTCACCATCTCAAAGAAATCTATATGTCTTCAGACAAAACAAACATCCAAATGAAGAAACCAAGGGTATAATTTTTGCATCTTTTTATAAAAAAATGATTAACATAACACAGCGCTGCATCCATTTTCACTGAACAAGATTTGCCAACTGTATGTTTCTGTGTCAGAAAGATGAATACATTTGTGCAGTTTTAAACTTAATCATGTAAACTAAAAAATTAAGAAATTCCGATAAATTTTGTATTGTAATATAATAGTATATATTTATATATATATATATATATATATATATATATATATATATATATATATATATATATATATATATATAATATATATTATATATATATATATATATATATATATATATATATATGTATATATATATATATATATAAATATCATAATATAATGATATACAGAGATAATATATTACTTAGAAAAGATTTTTGTTTACATGATTATGTATTATTTATAACACATGACTAGGATAAACACCAACCAGAAATCCTACCATTAGAGCTTACCTGTCCAAGGTTGGGTTGTCCTTCATACGTAACTTGTCTATGATTGGCTGAATTCCCAGCATCAGTAGTTCATACCGTAGATGCAATCGAAACTCCAGTTGATGCTGAAGAGAATTTCACTATGAGTATTACAGGAACATTTCTTTTCAAAATAACACAAAACTGATCAACTTACAAATATGTACTTTAGGGTGGATTACATAACTTTTTTATACTGGAAACTGTTGGCCAAAAATCAGGATATTTCTGACAGAGTCTGAGAGAGAATATTTCATTTTATCAAGAATGAGCTAGCAAATAAAATATCAGATGAAATTATAAATATTTCTGAACTATGAGAATATTTTACGGAATAATGGAGAGTTTATACCTGAAATGTCTAAGAAATTTTTCAGAAAAACCCTGTGCCACATACCTGCCCGGGGCCATACTTCAAAGAGGCATTGATAAAGGACATGATCGCTGTCTTCAGGCTGACCTCGTCCTTATGATCACCGGTTGTACAATCAAGGTCGTTCATGAGGCTCTGTAAAATGTGACATAAAACGCATGGTACAAACTTGTTGAAATGAACATATCCAATGAACTGTATGTGTATATTAGAAAGTATATTTAACCAAAACTGAGCTAAGAACTTTTACAACCATGTTTGTTGTTGTTGTAAAATCAACACTTTATAATACAGATATGTTACTGTGGTAATATGGAGAAAAATATACTAGAATGGAATGGAGACAAACAACATCAACAGAATAACACTGTACATGTTCTAATAATAAACCACAACATAATATTTAATACATTTTAAGACACTGATAATTTTAGTGTGACTATTAATAATTCTGAAACTGAGGGGAATTTGTAAGAAAGTTTATTTAAATTGTGACTGATACTGACATTTATAAATGGAATTACCGGGTAGATGAATAGCACAACACTGGCACAACAGTGTCATTTTATGAAAGGACACAACAGTTTCGATTATATGGCACAACAGTGACACATCAATATGACACGAATGGTGACGTCCTGCAGCATGTCATGTCAACATTGACAAACATGGCAAAACAAACAGGACGCAATGTCGTCATCAGAAAACCATGACAGCAGGGCTACAAGAATGAATGAGGAGAGATTAAAAAGAGAGCAGAAGAGAGAAGGAGATGAGGATGACCAAAATGATGACAATAAGACTGTCGAGAGATGTCTAGGAAGGAGAGGGATGACCAGCGGGGAGTGGGGAAGAATGGCCAAGGATTGTGATTCATGAGAGATGGAATTTACTTGTAAAATAGCGCGATATGAACAAAAACTGTGGCTCAACCCCATATGGACAAAGAAGATGTCATCTACACCAGACAACCTCACCTGGAAGCGAGTCCTCTCCCCTGCGTAGTTCTGGAAGTGGATCATCGCTTGGAGAACCTTCCGATGTCCACCAGGGATCAGACATACTGCCCCGAGGATTTCGAGAACAGCGACTTTTGCCCTCAGATTATTCGTCGCCAGACTCTGAGCGATGATGTTGAGGCCAGTGGGGTGTGCTAGCACATGGGCTCGTCCCTCCTGCATTCATAACGTGAACACATTTACATTAATGTCATGTTTTATCACAAATTTTATTACGCTTATTTTATATATGTTTCTTATGTGTTCAGATAAGAAATTGTTAGAACATTATTTTTAATAAATTAATTTTTTTATTGAATTAGCGCTTGGTGTGTTTTTATCTTTCATTAATTATCACTACTGAGTCTTAACCAAAATGGCAGCCAATCTATTGACAATGCACCAGGTGGCACCACACGAACTTACTCACAATCCACCAGGTGGCACACAAACCCCTCCACACCACACACAAGGTTACTTCAGTTCAATGAACTTGGTATTATTGACCTTTAACTGGAATTTAACAGTATTGAAAAGAATAACTTACAGAGTTGTTGAGGAGAGCTTTGACGCAGCCTATAACGGAGGTGTGGACAGGGCTGTTAGAGATCTTCCAGTCCATGCGACCGAGGAAGTTGAGTAGGCAGTTCAAGCCATCCAGCTCAATGAACCGGATCACAAAACTGTGGGGAAAAGAACCTGGTTAGTTCATAATAATAACAATAATGATAAGATAACTTCTATGGTGCCTAGATCCTGGGAAACCAAACTTCAAGGTGCATTAAAACAAAAGGGTTCAATTTGTCAATCTAAGAGTCTTACAATGGAACTTCTACCATGTCTTTATTTGTCATGGGGGCATATTGTGTTTGCAGTTTATTTTGAGGTGTCGGCCAATATGATGCATATATATCTTATCTTGTGTGAACACATATTTTGGTAGATGTTTCATGTGGTCAATTTTTGAGGTGCATAGTAAACTTCAAACGAAGATAACCGCAAACAGTAATGCTTCCTGTAGTTTATCATTTGCCAAGCTTTTTCATAATGAACAGACAATTTGTTTAACTTTACCCAGAATTGTGCAGCCTGTGACTCCTTGTGTCATTTACTTAGATATCCCTTGGGTGGAGCTGTGTGACTCCCTCGCTTTAAAACCCATTTTATCCAGGATAAGATTCTAGTCGTGGTTTGCACTGGGATCAGAAGCCCCGCACTATAGTGTCATGGATCCCATGTGGGCTGATTTGAAATGAATGACATCGGTATCTTGTAAGTCAAACTCAAAGCAACTGCTTCTACACATGTACCTCATTGGCTGAGTGCGGAGAGCTGTCTTGAGGTTGTCAGCCAACTTTGTCCTGTTCTCAATTTCCTCATCTTCATTGTGCGTGAAAAATATCTGCAAAAACACATTTTGCGACTTATTATTTCCACTAAAATGTGACATTTTGGTGTCAATTAATTTCCAGTGTGTCAACTTATTATAGGTCTTCAAACTATCTATATACAAACTATTTAAACAATGTGTACCCAAAGACTTGTCAAAAACTGCACTGGAACAAACTACAGCGTACTTGTAAACATATTCAACAGTTTGATGCCTTGGGTATTTTATTATGCCATTCAATCAATAGTTACATTAATTAAAGATAAAACATATATATATAAATAAATAAATAAAATATATATATATAAATAAATAAATAATAATAATATATATATATACAGTGTATATATATATATATATATATATATATATATATAATAAATAATAATATATATATATATATATATATAAAATATATATATAAATAAATAATATATATATATATATATATAAATAAAATATATATAAATAAATAAATAAAATATATATATAAATAAATAAATAATATATATATATATATATATATATATATATATATATATATATATATAAAAATAAAACTGACAGATATAGTCCCAGATTTGTTCCATATACAGTTAATTACACAAAATGAGTCCAGCTATTATGGTCACCTTGCTAATCAGGTCACTTGTACCCATTACAATGTGACCTTAATAGAGAGGTTCCTCTGTCAAAAATATAAATAATAATTAACAAAGATACAAACAAAACAAGCAGGGGACAAAAACTAGGTATTAGAAGGTCATCAGAATGAATGTCTAGACTTGAGACATGAGAGTGGTCACTCACGCTGTTCATCATGTCTATCTGCTCGATGTAGTAGTCCGGCCAACTGACTGACCGCGGGTCTTCCTGCTCCTACAAGTACAAAAACATGTGTTACCATGGCATTCTTTACACATGGATGTATAATATACACATGTTTGCATTTGTTTGAGTAATTTAACTAATTTAAAGATTTATATCCACCATACTGATTTATGTATTCAAACATGTAAAAGAAATCGACCACAACCACAAATAATTATCCGATTGACTAACCAAAAAGCAAACGTAAATGTACCGAGACTGGGCAAGAAACCTAAAGGCTTGAACCTGTACGTCAATTACTACGAAAACAAAGTAAACTTCAGTCAACTTGGACGAGAAATTGCAAAGTTCATAAGGCATACCAGAGTGTGCAAGACCACTCCTAATAAAGTTATAACATAATGGTTTTTGTGCATGTTTAGGGTCTCCGAAACCATATCATGTCTGAATACATACATTCATTATAAAAATAACATAATCATACATTTTCTATCCACCCCAACCCCCACCTCCAGGGCGACAGCCTTGCATTGGCGTGGCATGGCATCGGGGGATGAGGGGGGGGTCACTTGAGTGCCATTTTGATCCCCAGAATTGTACCGCCAGAAGCCCTGAGCTCCTGGCCTGTTTAACCATGCCAGAGAAGTCTTGTGGGGGTCAGACAAAACTACCACCCTGGTCATCCAGGTTGGGAGTTTTGCATATGAATAAAATGACATTACAGAAACAACGATGATGAAATCAACCACAATCCAGCATGGAGAACTCCCACAGCCAGCAACTTGTATGAGTGGAAGCAGAAAGGCATGCCCACAAAAACAGACGATGGAAGCATGACGAGGCTAGGACACTATGTAGAGGTTGGCAAGACGTAGACATTTTCATTCATGTAAAATTTAAATACACCGGCAATATACTATATAAACAAATTATGTAACCATGCATGACTACTGCAGCTGGGTTCTTTCCCAGATCCTCCAGGAGAGGAGGCTGTTGTGTGACTCAAGAGAACAAAGGGTTAAAACCGGCAGGGAGCCATTGATTTTTATGCATGATTTAAGTGGCCACTTGCGTTGTTCCCAGTGCGGAGACAATGACACAGAGCCATCTGTTGTCACCACACTCCAGCTCTAGGCATCCCAGAATGACAGATGGAACTACCGTGCCTAGAAATTTCCAGGATGCAGTTGCTGTAAGTTATTGCATAATACAGTGTATTCCCATAGGAGTTATGTGGTCCCTTAATTAGAACCCTCAGAGGGTGGAAGCTTATGTACCCAGGGTGTGTTGTTAATACATACAGTAATAATTACAACTGGGTATTTATTGTAAGTTAAAAAATCTAAGAAATCATGTACTGGCAAATGGATTGTATATGAAGCACTGTGAACTATCTTTTATATATGTCTACATCACATGCATGTACCAAACAAAGAGAAAATTATGACAATCATTCTTGCTATGATTTTAAGTTATGTTGTGACCAGTAGATGGCGCCACAGCAGACATGTGCCACCACAAACTGCACTAATAAACACCACGCCTAGGTAGGCACTAGGCACTAGGCAGTGACTTTTATTAATTCTAGGTTATGAAGAATGTGTCTTGATACAAATTAGTGGGTGGTCCTTTTATGATTATCACCTAAAAACAAATTGGGGAATAAATTACACTACCATCATTTAAAAAGGTCATGATTTGGAGACAACATGGAGACTTGCATACAGCATAGCTGGCTCTCAATTACTATAAAATGGCATTTCATAATGTTGGCTGTAGTTATAAGTACAATTAAAATATTTTAACACAATATTATAACTGTTTCAGATTTACGATGCAAATACATTTCTAATGTGATAGTTTTAACAAAAATAAAAGGCATACAAAATGTTTATTCACAAAAGCTGACTGTTATGGAACCTGAACCTGCATCCCTAAGTGTTACCATTTGCAGTCACGTTTCATTTTGTTGTGTTGCTTGTGTCAGTATATCCTGAATTAAGAGTTAGTTTGAACTGCTCACATAAACTGCACAAAACTTGCTCTTATTGTATAACTTAACATTAGAACTGACTTCATCAGTTTGATTCACTTAGTTGGGTGACGAAGCGCAAGTGTTTCGAGACTGTAGCTATGAGAACCATTTGGACAATTGAGATTGTGGACGATAGAGTAGGAGAAGTAAGGAGATTGGGTGAAATGAAAGGGAACACCTTTCCCCAACAGGAGAACTGCACGATTTAAAATTTTCATATATTCTTCCGTATAATGCAATATCCTTGTATTTATCATCTGCAAAAAAACGATTATCCATACAATAATTAGTTTTGTCTATTTCCAAGAGCAAGACACTAAAGATATGTGATTTATATATGTTGTGCTCATGCAGCGGAAGTCACAATTTATGACACAGGAAGACACAAATACATTGGACAATATCTAGATGGTGATATTCCAATGCTTAGGGAAATGGAAATCATGAAAATGTGTCATTTATATTCGGAAGGGAAAGCATTTCCATACTCTTAACTGGTACTATTCAATTTATTGCAAGAAGATAAATAAAGATTATGTAGTCATTATGACATGATCATATTTTTTGTTTCCAACATAACTGTTAACACAGTAATTAATACAATATTGTAAAAAAGGTAAGTTCTTATATAGTGCAGTATCCAATCCTCAGGATTCCTCAAAGCGTTTTACACTTCCTTGGCTGGCCTGTTCAATCAAACACCATCTCAACTTCTCTGAGAAGCATCCAGCCATATGCTGCAATTAATGCAGGAAGGCTGCCGTACACATATCCACCACTGTCTATAAGCAGGTACTCATTTATACAGCTGAGTAAATGTAGATTGAAAAAACTTGCCCAATGTTTTAACACTGCAGGACAGGATTCGAACCCGGGTCCTCTTAGTCGAGTCCGAAGCTCTACCCCTGAGCCACTGCAATCTAAATTGTCATTGTGAGTAGTAAACAGAACTTAACTTCCGTTGCATATTGTTCCCATACTACAATTTAAAATATTTGTAAATTTGGTTTAAAAAACATAATGAGTGAGTGAAATCTCTGCGATTTGGATTCAGTTGTCGTTGGTCCGTGGTTGGACGACATTCACAATTAGTCATCCATTCTTGTGGCTCCAATTGCCAGTAAACTGCTCCACTCTTCCTGCCGAAGCCACTCAACAGAACAGCAGTGTCTGGGGCTGGGCCAGGTTGACAGCGAGCGGAAGAAACGTGTCATTGACTGTGAGAAGTGTCGCAGTAACAAAGACAGTTCCTCGGCCTCAAGAATAGAGCTGCTGATTGGACAGACTGATGGATGAGGCGGCCATTAACTGGAAGGTATTCAACCATCAATAATAGTTTGATCAGAGCGATGGTTCACTGCTCGGAGATAGAACCAGGAGTTACATTGAATGTATCTTGTTGTATTTACACATTACCATGGATTGAAAACTAAGTATAGGTAAAATACAACCTTGGAGAAGTTTTAAAATGGTTATAGGGAAACACTGAGTAAAAATATAATGATAATGAAACATTATGGGGTAGAACTCACAATATATTCAACAAAACAACAGTTATATTATGGGATATTAATGACAACATTGCTCTCATACATTCTTCGGACAATTGTATGTTCATGCTTGTCCTGGATACACGTGTACCAGCCACATGCACAGAACATGCTCCAGAGGGACAGAGATAGACACCATGAATCCACAACAGGTTAAAGATTAATTTTATCCTCTGCATGGGACCCATTAAACCTCGATACCTATTGTAGGGGGGACCTACAGATTTTACTTTCCATCATGAAAGACATGCAAAAATTAAACTGACCGATTTTTAAACTGGTATGGTGAACTCAGATTTGCTTGGTTCAGATTCAGAAAAAATGCATACCTCGCATGCACATGGTGATATATGTCACGCCCGGGCCAAGTTTCCTCAAAGCACATACTATGCATGCATCTTGATTTAACATTTGTGAATATAACAATCGTATTGGCATACTTGATGTATTGCTAATGGAAACTATACTAGTAGCAATGGAGAATCCTGGGCCATTAACATCGCGGTCCCAGATTTGGCAGATTCGTGCTGAATCTCGCTCGGCCAAATTTGGGACCATAACACCTGCAGCATGCCCTGAAACGACAGCCCTCTCATCTGACGGTCTCGTCTCAAGCATTCCCCATAACAAGAACGTATAAATCATAAAAAGACCACCCACCCAACCACCCACCCACCCTCCCAGACAGTCTCTTTAGACTATGATTATACATGTGGCTGGGAATCTGTACCTCAGGGCAGTGATTCCTCTTTCCCTTGACTCGCTAATGACCAACACGATAATCTTCCCACTCATTACATAACCGTTACCATAGAAACTAAGCCAGCTCATAAAAAGTGAAGTGACTTGCCTCAGGGAGATAGAGAGGGAGGTCTCACTTGTAGTTGTGTGACATCTCTCCAGGGAGTGGGGTTTATAGATTAGATTGTTCGGTGGGATGGAGGGAGGGAGGAAGGGAGGGAGGGAGGAAGGAAGGGAAGGATGGAGGCAGGGGATATGGGGGACATTTACACAATATCTGCCACCATATTATGAGTGTTAAAAGCAAACTGATACAAAGAAATGGTGTTATGAAGAGAAAGAGAAGAGAGAGAGGTGGGGGTAGAGATGTAGAAAGAGGGAGAGTGGGAAGATGGGAAGGAGAGGAGAGGAGAGGAGAGGAGAGGAGAGGAGAGGAGAGGAGAGAGGAGAGGAGAGAGGGGAGAGGAGAGGAGAGGAGAGGAGAGGAGAGGAGAGGAGAGGAGAGGAGAGGAGAGGAGAGGAGAGGAGAGGAGAGGAGAGGAGAGGAGAGAGAGGTGGGGAGAGAGATAGGCCAATGAAGCATTAACCCTCTAGTCATGGGAGTCTCCTGATACTATATATGGACCAATGACTATTTTTTACACGAATTGACAGAACAACAGCCCAGTGTTTTGTAAGCCAACCACCTGAAGGTACACAATACAAATATAAACAACACTGGTCTGACTCACAGCCTGCAAACAATGACCATCTGTAAGATCTAAACTTACATCAAAGTCGGAGTGATGGATGACATCATTATAGGATTGAGCAACAGAAATAGGGCAGCCAATGAGTCACACGAATAAAACAAGTTTGCCGATGTGACGTTGGACAATAGAGCTGTACAATAATAGGTTGTAGTATAAGTCATACGATACGTAAATTTTATATCTGTTTTATAACAGTGGGGCTGGAAGTGAGGTTGTGGCGTTGTTGATATTAAGATCATCGTCAGCATAGAACAGTGCCGAGGTGGCACAGACAGTGCCTTCTTTGTCGCTATTAGTGCTTATGTCAAGCTGATTCGTTACAAATGATGACAGCCTATTCACAGCCTATTCAAATATACAGTGAAGCGGAAAACATTTACTGCTTCACTGCTGCTTATAAATCTCGTATTATCTTTGCGCACACGAGCAGCCACATGCACTCATGCTCGTGCCATGCATGCAAATAACACAGATCTGACAGGGATGAGAGAAGATATGGAACAACCGATGGAATTAAAGGAGAGGCCATAATGTATTTAGCAGGGACGACTGGATCAGATTAATCATAGAGAAGGGTGTTTTAGTACATATCAAATGGTCAGTGAAAATATTTTGTTTGGGGGTGGGTTGGATTGGATGTAAGTGTCCAACATTTAGGGTGGGTAAATTGTTGTGCAAGTAATTTTGACAGTTATAATGTGTTTGTGTAATGATGTACAAAATCTGGGAGTTGGATCTTATTGCTAATTACTGGAAGGTGGGTCATATTCATGTGTACAGGATTTTCAGGTAGGTTGCTTTTCCCGACTCACACCAATGATAAATACTGACCACTCTAATGTATAGTAATAATATAGGTAAATGTTAACATTTTGGAAGGTTGAATGCATTTAAGAAATATCGTACACCTTAGGTAAAAATATGTAACTAAAATGTTCAGCATATATTCTGAAATAGTCCCCTGTGTTGTACTGTATTTTGTATTCACCTAAAAACCATGAAATAATGATGGCACGATTTATATAGAATGTTACCAGCTTCCACATTTGTCTTATATGTACTAGTTCAGATGAATAGAATCAATATTATTAAGTGTACTTGTGATTATAGCTACTGCCACTGTACATTATACTCTGGGCAGCACACCATACCAACTTGTCAAAGTATGTGTACAACAAAATGAGTTGCAAAGTTTTGTAAAGTAAAATATGTTTGTGACATTAAAATGCACAGTGACAATGGCCTGGAAAAAGCAATACTGGATGGAACACAGTAACATGGTTAAAGACATAGGGAAGCCATAAAATGGGACAAGGACAGGATCTCCATGGATGTCTTCAGAATGGTGGCAATGGAAATAGTAGAAAACCATTTGCTTTTTGAAGAGATTTTGGCAGCACCATCCTGAACAGCTGAGATAATCATCGTGAATGGAAGGATATGGTACATTCCACACACGCACGCACGCACGCACGCACACACGCACGCACGCACGCACGCACGCACGCACGCACGCACCACCACACACACACACACACACACACATACACACACACATACATACACACACTAAGCTGAGGGTGGAAATTACAAAGTAAACCCACACATTATGTCATACACAGTCACAACTCAGCAGATAAATGCCCAGACTTATCTCAGCTGACTGGCCTGTGTCCACTCAACACTTAAGACTGCTTGACCATCACAGTTTGACCAACACAGCAGCCTCACATTCCAAACCACCTGCTATTCACTTACAATACACGAGCACTTGCAGGGTAAATAGCCTCTGCATGGTGCCAATCAACCCCATTCTTGCTTTATTTATCTACTCAATTAAAACACCCTTAATGTTGCTCTTGCCAGTCAACAGATTGCATGGGTTTCCTGCTTGTGCAAGCTCTTATTTACCCTAGGTATTCCACAGTATTTACCCCTCCCCATAGGCATGTGTTTGTATACTCTCTACTTTATGCACAGCTACAGATGGTGACTGTTATTTGGGACTGTTTTGGAGGAAATGAATGAAGAATGTTGTCTGTATATATAAAGTAAGAGAACATACATTTCAGGGGTGATTTGGCATTTAGACACAGAGGGATATAAAAATACAAAATTGCATTACCAAAATATTAGTCTACAAAGACTTAAGCATCACACACTGGATGAATCCAGTCCATCCAGAGCAAAGCCTGGACACTTGACTTACAGTTATAGCCCTAAAACTACACCATATAAGGCCACATTTATGATTTAACAGCCACTAGAAGCAACTGTACTATTTACAAGGTCTAACTAAGCAGTGTTATGTGCTGTTACCACAGTCTACAGTGTTAGACCTGCAAACAGGAGTCACTGATGTGGAACACCTCATGTCACTGTTGGCACTGCCAGTGTTACATATTGCAATTCACACGACAGATAATCAATGGAGCAAATGAAGAGCCACACCTTTGCTTACCCAGACTAATTATTTTTAATATTAATCTCTCCAAATAAATGTATGCTATCTGGTAATGTGACACACGTATACATGTAATATGGTAGACATACATGATCGATATGATGACTATAGGTGGTCATTTTGTTGGTTGTAAGACAATTGTTACAGTGACATCACTGTTGAGATATGTTTTTCTGTTTATCAGCAGAAATTACATACTAAATTTCCCCTAAATGTTGTACTTCAAATAAAACTGGGCAACTGTCTGTGTTTTCATTTGGTCAGCCATCTGTGACAGCCAATGTTCAGCCACCCATGACTGTCATGTTGACCTCCTCTTGTTCTTACCTTCTTCTTGCTGCAATAGATCTGCCACTTCTTCTCAGCTGGCAGGTCAAACATCGCTTCCCGGTGGACCTTGTCCAGTCCCAGCTCATCCTACGGACACAAGAACACGCTTAAAACATATCTCACCAGACGGAATACCACAAAATGTAAAAGTAGCACAATGCCATCCTTTTGAATTGAATAGTACATATCACACGAAATAGGTTCATGATTAATTCAATTCAATTCATGCGCTGCCATATCGACAAGTTCATTGACTCTACATTGCTCCAGTTCACTCAGCTGTAAGAATGAGTACCTGGCTATAGACAGTGGCAGATGTGTGTATGATTAATCTTAATGTGCCTAATTCTTCCCATAAAATTCAGGTGGTGTTCGACTGAAGGCGTAAAATGCTTTGAACAGTCCTAAAGTCTGGATATTGTGCTATGTATAGGAACTTTCCTTTTTATCACTGGTTCATTTAACACAAAACTGAACCTATCTGGGTGTATTCTATCCACTTGTTCAGTTCACTGGTATGATCGTTTCAAAAAATTGTCTCATTTAGTAAGATAGTTGACAAAATCGTCAGAAAAACTATTGCTTTTTGAGAGAGTCCACTCAATATTTGGCAAATAATTGTCAAACATTGCCTCGCTCTAACATATACTACAGCAAATTGCTTATTTGCACTTTTACATGTCAACTGAACCAATAACTATACTTAGTTATCAGTGATATTGACAAACGTATGCAATTTTACTTATTAAACTAAATATAACTTACATTATTCACTACATGTCTCTGGGTATTTGCCATCATAGCTACTCTCCATTATAGAGACGTCCCGTTTTAGTTACATTTCAATCCCATTACTTATATAGTTGCACCTTGTTTCAGCACCAACAACCCTGTCTCCTCTGTATCAATCAACAAGGGTGTAGTATTCATAAACAACCACTTAAGCCCATGGCACTGAAGCCTTCCTATGATGAATATGTTGCATATAAAGTCTGACCATGTGTTGTGATTCCTTAACAAATCAGTGTCGACAATAACATGTAACTAAATGTTCAAACAATCATCCTCTGTTCATCCTAGGAAGTGGCGACACATGGCCAGGCTAGGTGCAATGACATAAACACCTGCTTCCATGGTTATATCAACACCTGATATGATCTCTACTTTCAGCTGAGGCATGCAGCTAAATACATTGCAGCAACTCTACTTGAATAAACAAACTATATCATGTTGTTTAATTTTGTCTCAGGTTTAGTCATTTGTAGCTGGGTATAGCAGATAAAATATTGTTAATTTAAATACTGTATGTAAAAAACCTATAGAGATTAATATTACTTTTTATTAATGTAATTACTGGTAGTTGAAATTACGATCTGCAGTTTGTTCCACAGTACCGTGAATTTGAATGTGCATGTGTATGTACATAAAACATTGTGTATATGAATACACTGTATGCCTGTACGCATGTACCCTAATACAGAAATATTGTATAATGCATGCCTGCAACTGTGCATGTATGTATGACATGTGTTTGCACAAATAATTGTGTGTACGTGCCTGCACCCACACCCGTGAACACACATATATGCACATATGCACACACGCACATACCCACATTCACATGCACACACTCGCACACACGCACGCACACATGCATGCTTGCACACACACACACACACGCGCGCGCGCACACACACACACACACACTCACACACACACATGTGAACATGCATATATACACAGACACCTGCACACACACCTACACACACGCACGCACGCACCCGTGCACCCGCGCACGCACGCACGCACGCACGCCCGCACACACGCACGCACACACACACACACACACACACACACACGCTTGCATGCACGCAGGCACAGACACACAGACACACTATACATAAAAACTTGCTTCATTTATCCAATTCACCCCCGCTGTAACTACACTTGTAGACTAATTGACGGTTGGTAGATTACAAGGCTCTAGGTCATGATGTGGAGAGGGGGTAGGGTATATGAAGAAGTGCCCTTAAGCACCACATGAAATACCCTTTCAGCACCGCCCTATGAGAGAACACACTACTGAGGTTATAGTATATTCAAACTGAAGAGCTACACTCAAGAGTGAAGGACCACAACATGTGATGTCCACAACCTGTCTATGCCACTTCCTGTCGAGCCAGCAGCCATCTTTAATATTATCTTAGCCATTTCTTGAAGAAAATGCTAGAAAATGGTTGGGACTGACATACATCATCTCTGAGAGTCAATGTCCAATATCAGACAGTATTACTTTCGATATCAGCCCAGAGAAAAGTTGGAATGGCTTCCAACCACCGTCAAAATGAAAGTAACTTTATCTGATATCACACATTGATGTTCTGAGATGATCTACGATGCAGCAACTGAAAACTGGTAGATACTTCAGAGTAGACCCCAAAAGACAGGAGAGAGGGAATGAGTGGGGAGACAGACTGACAGAGAGAACACAGAAAGCAGGAGAATGCGGCAGATCAAAAATAAGGGCAAAGAATGTCAAGAGAGACCCCAGAAATTGGTATGGACAACAGACGATTGAGGGAAATTGCAAAGATCAAGATCAAGATATCTGCAAACATGTCATTGGGAATGAATCAATGCTGCAGTTCCCAATTACAAGAACAAGATGAGATGGTTTCTGGAAATCCATGCACCAGCTGATCTTCCCAGCAGACCCAAATTTAGGACAGCAAGACGCATTGACCAGCATTGACATAGTCTCTTCATCTTGCTGATAATTAGGCATGACCTTGAGGTCACTTCCAGAAATTCCGGCCAGTTTTCGTCCACCACTGATCTCCCACTGTCTCTCCATCGCCCAAATGTTTGTGGCTGTTTTCATAAGACTATCTGTGGTTGTATCTTCTTACAGGGGCAGGCTTTATCACACCTTGATAACTCCTCTTAGCTCTGATTTCCTTGCCATTTGTCTTCTGATAAGACATGACATTGACGGGAGCTAATTGTTGACCTGGCTGAGAGCATGCTTACTTGTGTGAGGTGTGCCCTTGGGAACTAAAAAATGGCATTTATCTTAACAAGGTTTGAGATAATCTGACTAAATGTTATTGTACAAGATTAAATTTGTTAAGTCATTTGTGTGCATTGGTTGTTAAGTACGGGCAGTTTACTAAGACTGCATACTTACTTAACTGCATACTTACTCTTAACTTATCCTTAGAAGAGTTTACCTATGGTTTGAGTTATGTTAATGGTTTATTTTGGTTAATTTATTTTATGCTGTAATTGCATAACTTCATGTTTACAACAATTTATTTGTGGTTAGAATATTGTGATTGTTGTACTGATTTAGTATTAAATACTTCACCCTTGATAAAATTCATTTGTTTTATATCAGACATTAAAACAATTAACAGTGTATTTTCATTGTAGCGACATGGAGTCTTAGAATGATTTACTTGTTATCTTAAGTACAAAACACAGCAGCCAGTTTATCCTAAAACATAAAATGCTGTTGATTTGCGCCATTACAAAATCTACCATATATTAACCATGTTGTGAGCATTCAACCATTATTACAATACACGCCCTAGTTTTTCAGTGCCTCTCTTTGGTAAACAATTAGGACAACTATACATATTTCAAATGTCACAAATTGGTTGAGATTTCAGCCAAGAAAATGGAAGGATGTGCTCTGAGACATAAACTTGTTAAGGGGTTAGGACTTGTTTTGTCAACATGCTATGCAATAGTTTCTTCTAGCATATTCGTCTTCTTTCAACCATGGACATAACCTACATTCACCACCGCTAAAGACATAAAACAAACTGTGGGTTGAAAAGACAGTAGTCTGTTCAACAATGACAGGGTGGAGCCCGTATTCTATAAATCAACACCAGAAAAGGTACATATGTTGTATAACACTGAATCCAGTCCAAGGACATAATACAATGGTTTAGTAGGTGTACTTGATCTATGTTCAATCTACAACTAGCTTGACCTCTGAGTGAAATTTCTACCTGTCCTAACAGTCCAACATATGTTTAGAGTAACAGTTATTCGTCTTTTTATTATAACAGAAGCAACATTTCTGATGGTTCTGAGGACAAGCATAAGACATTGTGTATCTTAACATGGATTCAAATCTTCTTGTTATTTAAGCCCTGTGAGAAAATAATAATTTGCAATAAATTTGCAACAGGTATTTCCTGCTTTACGGCAATGGCCGACTTCAAAGAACCATCAAACAAACTTTGTGTAACACAAGGCAAGACAGCCCTTGGGGGTTACAACCATTAGATTTTATGGGCCAGACCTTTGCGGGTCTGCAATAAATGACACCCAGCAAAATGTTCACCCATTGTTCAGACAGCAAACTGCTTCAGAAGTTGTTCAAACTACGATTTATGTAGTCAGTGCCTGGTAATGGGTTTGGTAGTGAACAAGGTCATTTACACCTTCAGGGTATTTGAAACCAGATTTAATTGCATGTCATGAAGAGTACGATCATTGCAAATATACTTGTCTACCTACCAGGTATCCTGATTGTTATCACTGCCCATTCATGATCCATTAGTGCCAGTCTATTTCTATGTAAACTATGTTTTTCTCCTTAAAACTACTCAATTGCATAAACTGTAAAAATTCATTCTACCACTGGAAAATAGTTTTAGTTTATCACCACTGGCATTGATAAGAATGACTACAGCAGATCAGATCAGATGTTAGTCATGTATTCATTGCTTAGTTTATCAAAAAAATTATTTGTGAAAACTTTACGTAACTATTCATGAAATAATAATTATAATTTAACCATTTTAATTTAAGTTGCACAGGCCTGCCATTTTCATTTGCCAAATAATTTCAATTGGCAGCAATTTCAAATTATTCAAGGGAGATTAACCAGTATTGTGAAATGTGTTAACAAAACTAACACAAAACACACTACTTATTTAGCATTATGACATATTAAACCGGAACTGTGTATTATTTTTACAAACGCCAGTTTGGAAACAAACACTTCCACAGTAACAAGAAATTTATTCAGGGCTGTCAAAAAACAGAAAAGCTATGTTAGTCATCAAAGCTGTGTTTTGGTAACACAAAGACATATGTGTAGAGAACTTGGCATGAATCACAATTGCAAAGGAAGATTTTTTGGCAACGGAAGCAGATTTTATGACTAACACCCCAGTGTTATCTCACACAGCCTTCAGTAACACTAGCTGCTCCCTGACACCGGTAACACTACCTGCTCCCGACACATGGTGTCAGAGGTTTATCGGGCTGCTCCTAACGGAACGACATGACCCAGCTCACTCCAAACTTAGAAGATAAAAGCTAACACTTCTGTCAGATAACATAGAAATCAGCGAAACTACAGGTGTGGCGTGTGTACAACTGCAGGCAAATGTACACGGGAGGACTGATTGGAGGTGGGGTTCTTAGGTACAGGGTTTAGGGTAACTGCCATAGGGATATGGAAAGGAGGGTGAAATAGGAGACGTTATTAAAACAAGATAAAAATTACTATGAATAAATTAATGACACATTTGATGTATCGTTATTTGTGATAAAACGATCTGAGAGAAGAGGCAGACAGCTGCCAATATCTCTGTGGGTCTCAGTCAGTCGGTCTGTCTGCTGATTCAGCCATTGACACTGACGTGCACTGAACAAAACAGGAAATCAGTATTCGAGCCGTGACACGTGCAATGTTCCCCAACATGAGCAACTAAGACAAACACTGTCTCATGATAAAGAAGCACGCCATCGCTGCCAATACATTATCATTGTTCTTACTGTCATTTATTTATCGTCATGGTGTCACAGTTGCAATGTTTATTCCCTGCCTTTGCGAACAGCATAGCAGTTAAATGTGTTCAGTGTTCCAAACAGGATTTCCCCACCATTTCCACTTAAATAAAATTTAATTTTGGCTCATATTTAATATTTATATTTAAATGTACAGTACCATGATTACATGTATTTGGACATCGTTTATTTTTGGATACCTTCATTATTTTCTATGATGTACATTTTAAACTCCTGCCCAGGTATTTTTTTTTACATGTCTGAATATATACCATACATGACGATTATGTTTTCAGACACAAGAAAATACTTGTTATAAGTAATGTATTTTTTCAATACCTTTAGAATTATTTTAAGGGTCTGAATATACACAATCTTTACATTATTATAACCATTGCATGAACCAGACTTACATCATTTTATTGATTACTCACCACGAGTTCAGTGAAGATGGCATTGAGTTCACCCTCATCTTGGGGCATGGGGAGGTCTACTTCTATTGGCTTGATTGTCATCCCTCCGTTCTCTACCCCGTAGGAGATCTCAGGAGGGGCGCGAGACCCCAAACACCAGCAAAACCCCTTCTTTGCTGGCATTATCAGCGTCTCGTAGACCCTGAAATGGTCAAGACATTCGATTAAGTTTCATCCTGGAGTGATCAAGTAGTTCAATTAAGTTTGTTAATTGAGTGGTTAGGTTAGGGTTCCATCACTAAAAATAAATGATTTGTTTTAATATTACAACATGGCAGTTTGTATACTGAAGCATCACAATGTTTTCATTGTCATGATACCGTCATTGGCAACTGTTCATCTAATTTCTCAATACAATCAAAACTGTAGTGATCAATTTCCTTAAAACATTTTATATTTGTTTGCCAGAGTAAGGTTACATTAAGTAGTGATAACAATATACATTGTTCCACTAGTGATCTGTTGATAACTGATTCACACAGAGACAAATACCATATGCATCCACCACAGTCATGTTCCCATTCCATGGCCTAGAATGTCACTAAGTACACATGTTTCATTGTTAGTAATATATTACCACATGCCGATGGTTATCATCAAACTATGGTACATCTGTCCCAGTCAGTCACAGAGTTATGCAATTCCCAGCCCACACATGTAGCACAAATTGCCTGATCTACACCAGCGACAAACTGTTTTTCTCTCAAAGCAAGGACAGGTTGACAAAATGTGTAAGGAGAGAAAAACAGAATATGGTAGTAGAAGTGGAGGAATTAATTAAGATGAAAAAAACAATGCAAATAGTTGATAGATGTTGTAAAGGCAGGAATGAGTACCTAGGATTGGGATAGCCCTGCGAAAGATCGAGAAAGATAAAGAATTACAGAGAGGATAGAATGGAACGGGTGATGTGGACCCCTGCCCCGACGGAATTTATGGGGAAAATGTGAAGAAGGAAAATGGCCTGCCCATTGAATACCTCCCCATCTTAAGGTTTGTTGTTCTTGATTACTGTTATTGATGCTATACAGAATGGTCAGTTGAAACAGGAAACAAACATGATGATGAAAGGATGAGGGTCACACGTTGGTGTCGTATTAGGACGCCATTAATCACCGGGCAGCGAGTACAACAGAACTCAGTGACACAGTCTGTATTCAAGTCACAATGCCCATTGCCTGGCGTAAAACGCCAACTGAGAAGCAACACAAGAGGTTTGCAAGCAAGTAGCGTGATGAATGGAATCTAATTTAGCGAGACCAACGACGTTAATTAACATGTTTGATGTCGTTTTATCTGGCAATGCTTCCTTTGTTGGGAGTTGTGACATCGAAAGTGCCAATCTTGTTGAACAGGGTTCACCAGTGGAAGCTGTAGATGATTTTGGGTTGATAAGCAATGGAGAACTGTTTTTTTTCTGAAGGACAACACAAACTCTTTTATTATTTCTGTAGATGTGTCTTAAAAATGTGCTGTGAAGTCTTATAATGTCAATAAAATGGAACGCAATGATAGGAAGCTTTAGTTTTATTTTATGACATATACTTAAATAAATCACCAATTTATTTCTGGAAAAATGTAGATATTTTGTCTGAACATACACGCACATACTTGAATACACAGCCATGTACAGATAGATTTTTCAAGTCACAGATAGGATGTTTATGCTTCAGTTTATGTCAAACAATTGTTGTATGTGATAACATGTTTATATACTGAAATACACAAACTAACCATGCCTATTAGCTTTACTTGCTATTTGTTGACTTACACATTTTATGTCAATTTTGAATAGGTATACTGAGTAATTAAGTCTAAACATGATTTCACATACCAAGATCCCCTATTTCTACCCATCTGCTGACACAGGAACCCATAAATAAGGGGAGTGACCCCCTTGGGCCCGCCACATCCCTGGTTTCAACAATATCACCTCTGAAAGCATTGTCACAATGAAAACAATGACAAAATCGTGCTGCCGATCTGACAAACACTTGAGTGGGCAATGCCACGCGTCCCTACAGAATAACATCAACAACAGTCGTTTCACAACTGCAATACGTGAACTACCACTCTGTGCACTTGCCAATGCTGCTTTCAATAAATACCCCACTCCAGTTCAATCATGCAGAAACCCACGGTGTGCATTGTGCAATCACGAGCAGTATTTTAGGACATGCTTGAGTGGTATTGACACGGTCAATTTATTTGTGTATATCATGTCGCAATATAATTAACGTGAGCCTTAGATGTAAGAGATAAGACCGGCAAAATCTTGTCAACACGTCATGGTTCGATCTTTGTTGATTGCACGAATGACCCTTAAAATGCAGGGTTAAATGCCCCACTCGTAAAGTTTTACGTTGTTGTGTGTGTGGTTTTACAGTGGATTGGTATTGTCTGTGATGGCATAAGTTAAACGCCTAGGTGACACTCGAAGGATATGACCAAAATTAAACATTCATGTATGTAAAACAGGGTCAAAATAGCACATTTATGGTGGCTGTAGAACTGCCCTGGCTGGCATCTATCTAGTCAATGGGGTATGTAGGTTATATAAATGAAACGGAAACATTACAGGGTATTACAATATTTACATCTACAGTGTTTAGCTGTCTAAACTTAGAACTTACTGGTGGTAATGTGAGACTTGGGGTAGGATATAAACCAATTCACACTGTACTGCATTGTACTGACATGGGAATATGTGCATGACTAGGCATGCATGCATGCATGCATGAACAACACGCACACGCACACGCACACACACACACACCTGCGTGCGCGTGCATGCATGCACACAGTGCCACACACATGCACACGCATACGCACACACACATATATATGCACACACTCATGCTCACTTGAATATGAATATGAATATGACTAATTGCTGGGTTGCAAAGGGACCAAAGAGGCAATGACAAAATTTCCTTAGGGCTTAGAATTAAACCCCCCTTAATTGCAAGTAATGTTGCTCATTCCAATCATCAAAAATATACTCCTACATACTGCTCCATAAATGGAATTTGTTTTTCAAAAGATCTGACAATTGTTCTAGGGAGACATCATTATCTTTCCATCTTAAATCATGGTAGCTAAATAATTGTTTGAGTCATTTTTGAGATGGTACATGATTTACTGAAATTTTTTTTCTAGAAAATACAAATGACATTTTCGTGACCGATGACATTTGTGCTGCTCACTGAGACTTAAATGTCTAGATGTTGACTGGCAGTGTAGGCAGCAGGCACCAGGCACCAGGCACTAGGCACTAGGCACATGTCAGTGAAGGGATGATCCCTGTGTAATATGACACCACCCAGTTGGTTTTAGAGACAGGTGATTGGCAGCATCTACTGCGTTGATTTTCTCCTTAAAACTTGTAACACCTGACGAAATGCTACCATCAGTTAGTGAAACGATAAAAGGAAAAGAGACTGCATTTTTCAAAAAGATTTAATAGTTTTCTGTCCACTGAGCAATAATTTTTGTCTGACTCACTTTTTGCAATCATTTCAATGGAAGTACAATATGATTTAATTCCAATAGGTAAGTTTTGGCATTTATGCCTTTGAAAAAATCCTGTATATATAATATTGTAAACATTCACATTTTGCTAAAGGAAAGTGGTGATGTAAGTTTGGTAACTATACACTATCAATGTGATTGTCACCAGTGTCTCATAGTCATATGTCCTGCAGTGTGACATATGTCAAGCAGCATGGCCTGAAGCCACTGACAGATGACAAGTGTGAGGTCATGACGTTGGAGTGATGACACACAGCGACAGCATCACAAGTATGTATGTCAGTAAAGTTACATATATATCTCTCTTACATGTCAGGCGGTAGTGTTTAGATTTAGTAAGTTGGGGCAAGGTCATGTGTGTGTGTGTGTGTGTGTGTGTGTGTGTGTGTGTGTGTGTGTGTGTGTGTGTGCGTGCGTGCGTGCGTGCGTGCGTGCGTGCGTGCGTGATTGCGTGCATGCGTGATTGCGTGCGTGCGTGCGTGTGCGTGCGTGCGTGCGTGCGTGCGTGCGTGCGTGCGTGCGTGCGTGCGTGCGTGTGGTTTCAGCAAGGTGTGTTAATTACAACAATAGTGAGCACATATACCCCCGAGGTATTGACATCTCTATGTGTAGTTTCTCAGTTATATGAATGAGACTGACATGTACCCTGGCAAGTTGGGAAATTATGGCCAATGAATACGAACAGGAACGAACTCATAGATTTTACACAATTCCTTAAATGAGGCTCATAATTATACTATTTCAAAGTAGACTCATTATATTACGAGTATATGGGTGATTCTATCATTATACAGTAATTTGGTTGAGAGACATCTATTAAGTAATAACTTGTGGTCAACATAATCATGTGGTCAGAGTAACCACTAAACGGTAGTCACTAAGTCTTGTGGTCTGTGTATTCCTGTAGTAAGGTTAGCCTAGCTGTCAGTGAAATTGCGCAGTTCTGGTAATTGCATGTGTGGTCAGTGCAGCCAACCAATTGATCAGTCTAATGTCCTATCGCTGTGGTCAGTCTAACCTGTTGTGTCAGTCAAACGGTCAAGCATACATAGGCTGTCTGTGTGGCCAGTTTAACTCTTGTAGCCTGATGGTCAGTGAGTCTGTTGGCGGGAGAACTGACCAACTGGAGTGGTGGTGAATTATGATGACTCTGGTCACTACTATTCAATTTGCAGAGTGCATCCCAAGAGTGCATCACCTCAGGGGACAGTTCATTAATTCACTTCCAGGTTCATGCCACACGAATGAACTGCCAATGACTTCAAGACTACTACTTCCTTCCTTGGTTTTTATACCCGGAAAGCAATTATTTCCTCACCCACCCTGAACACAGGGTTAATTTTTATACCTTTCTTCTTCTCACAGTTAGCTCATCACTCTATGTTAGCTCATCACTCTATGTTAGCTCATCACTCTATGTTAGCTCACCATTCTATGTTAGCTCATCACTCTATGTTAGCTCATCACTCTATGTTAGCTCACCATTCTATGTTAGCTCATCACTCTATGTTGGCTCATCACTCTATGTTAGCTAATCACTCTATGTTAGCTCACCATTCTATGTTAGCTCATCACTCTATGGTAGCCCATCACTCTATGTTAGCCCATCACTCTAGGTTAGCTCATCACTCTATGTTAGCTCATCACTCTATGTTAGCTCGTCACTCTATGTTAGCTCGTCACTATATGTTAGCTCGTCACTATATGTTAGCTCGTCATTCTATGTTAGCTCGTCACTCTATGTTAGCTCATCACTCTATGTTAGCCCATCACTCTAGATTAGCCCATCATTCTATGTTAGCTCATCACTCTATGTTAGCTCATCACTCTATGTTAGCTCATTACTCTATGTTAGCTCATCACTCTAGGTTAGCTCATCACTCTATGTTAGCCCATCACTCTATGTTAGCTCATCACTCTATGTTAGCCCATCACTCTATGTTAGCCACATATTTGTGGCATGAGTATTGTTGAGTTTGGTTTTTGTTTAGAGTTGGCCTTCTCTGGATTTAGTGAGTCCACTATACAGATTACAGATTTACCGTGTGTGGAATCTTTTTGGCACCCCGGCATAGATACCAGATAGAAGGGACCGCAGGATTTTTAATGTCTCTTCCAAAACACACAGGCAATACGAGATGAACAAAATTGACTAAGTTTCTAAATGGTGACAGGTGGGATTGAACCATCTTAGGGCAACTTTGTGGATTCTTTCTTTGGGCATTCTCAGGACGTGTCCTAGCCATCTCAGTCATCGGCGTTTAATTTCAAGGACAGCACTGTTGCAGCCCGTCTCCTTGTGGAGTTCCACGTGAGATATTTTATTGGGCCAGAATATCCCACAGATCTTTCTCAAATATCCATTGTGGAAGGCATCGATCTTTGCCATGTTCCCTTTAACCACTCGCCAGCACTCTGAGCCACACAGTAAGATAGATAGACTTCACATTACTGTTGTAAAGGCTTGACTTTGTTTTCATGGTATACGTAGACCATTACTTTAGATAAAATGGATCTCAAGTTAAGGGGGCTAATATTATATTTAACATCTGCTCTATTTTCAGCGTTGATTTTCTTAATAACAAAACCATGAGATTTGTCAAAACTTTACAGTAGGTCATGGACCAGACAAGCAACGACTTGTGCCATTGTGACATCACCAGAATCACTGTTTTTGTTGAGATTAAAGTTTTTGGTCGGTCATGGAACACGGAAGCGGATCTGTCCCTTTTAACATTTCTATCTACCCCTGAGTAATCATCTGACTGACTCATATAACTGGAGACAGTGACAAGTAATTGGTGACAACGTGTCATATGAACATAATTGGAACCCCTTTGTATGTCAGTCGGTGACAGAGGAAGTAAGTTACCCCATGTTTCACTGGGGGTGGCAATGTCCGTCAGGAAGATGTGCTCGGTGTAGTTTTTACCTGGCCATCCACGGCACAAAGGACTCACTGAGGAGACGGACCCAGATGGAAAGAATGATTGACTGGTGAATAGGGAAGAAATAGGAGAACGGCAGGAAGATTTGCAGCTGCAGGAAGAAACTGGAAGGGTTGATTGCTTCCTTTCTGACATGTGTCCCACTCACAATCACTGAGAGGGTTCTAGCAGAACAAACATGACACCTACGGGCGGAAGATGTCTTCCCATGTTGTGACTAGAAGCTTCCATGCGATCCTTCCATCATTAACCCATAAAGGTTCCGTAACAAAATGTGTTATATAAAAGGTTTAACAGTTGCGTACGAGGATTAATGTTTTTTGTGCCGTGGCATTAGCATTTTAAGTGATGGTAATGAGAAGTTGCAGAATTGGCAGATTAAAACGAGGAGAATTAATGTTTTTTGTACCACATCATTAACATATTTCAAGTGATGATAATGAACAGTCGAGTGGGTTTGCAGATCAATCAATGCAGCAAACACAAGCAACCACACTGTAAACTGATACATCTGATGTTGTCGATAAAATTTAAAATTAAAGAACACATTTCACATTGAATTTTTAGGAGGACGTTTAATGTGCTGTGAAAGTTTGAGAAAAAATGTAATTTGTTTATTTTCTAAGAAGCTCTCAAATGGTGTCACTGGGGATGAATCAGAGAGAAAGTAGGTGAGCTAAACGAGAAAGAGAGATTGAAGAATGGGGCAAATGATCACGCCAAGTTGCACCGTAACTGAAGGCTTAATTACAAGTTAACCCTGTGGTTAAACGTCCAAATTTCTTTAAAAAATTGGCATGCTTCTTTGGAACGACAAAAAAGGGAATGTCATTAAAAACAAATATGATAAACTTATCAACAAGTCTCATATTCCACAGCAGTTTCATCCCCTCACCAAGATCACGTAACAAACGTGTTACCCCCATAGATGTGGTTACCTCTCAGTAACCCAGTTTGATTAATGATGATGACAATGGTGACTTGACGACTGATGGAAAGATGCATGGACAGCCAGGCTAATTGAAGAAGTCACTGACTCACTCAGCTGGAGTATCAGGGGGGTAACTGTTGACAGAAGAGATGAATGCACAGAAGACAAATGCCCTGACACACACATAAATAGACGCTTAGGACCCAGGGACAAATACCAAAGAAACCAGTGAGCACCAGTGGTCAGCAGAAATGGACATTAGCCAAGGTGCCCTGGGGGCACAGCACCTTGGGGGGTGAACAACCCCCCTGTGGTTACATAAAAGGACCACTTGAAACCATCACCAGCAAATAATGCAAATAATTTTTTGCTCATTTTCACCATCAAATAAAACTTTTCAAATGATACATAACCGCTGATGGCTATGCCTGTTGACAATTCTGCATAATCATTGTGCAAGTGCTCCAAGCAATACAGTTAATAACTTTCTTTGATAAACTCCTCAATTGGACTAATGTGTGAACTGGGTCAGCAAAACAAACAACTTCTACCTATAATTGGTGGTCTTTTAGCCACACATGCTACTGATTTAGCAAAAGTTTTTGAAACAAAATGGGCAGTATATAGTATATACTATACACAGCTCGCACGAGTATTAAACTACAATGTGTAAATTATAAGATTTTATATATATATATATATATATATATATATATATATATATATATATATATATATATATATATATATATATATATATATATATATATATATATATATATATATATATATATATATATATATATATATATAGTACATATGAAAATGTCTAAAAAAAATATGATTTATGCTTAGCTATCTTTATGTTAAAATAATAATTAATAATGATAATAATCATAATAATTTTATTGAAAAAATGCCATATATCCAGAATATACTTCCACCCAGCAGTGCAGCAAATGCAACATCAGTAAAAAAAAGTTAGATGATAATATAAATAGGTAAATAAATAAACCTTCCAAGAATCAAAGATAAAATAAAAAATAAATAAACAATAGATTAATAAGTTAATAATTAATAATAAATAAGATAGTAAATGAAATAATGATCATGCAGTCCTAGTGGTCAGTACAGTAAAGTGACGCGGAAGTCCTGCTACATCCATCCCAGGCATCCTGACGCCAAAACTCCCTCTGTATGTGTATAAACACCACAGCTGCAACGCCTCATGCTTTGAACTGAATCAATCTGATACCCTTCCCAGGACCAACACTCAATGTTTTATGGCCTTGCAGACGTTTTTTTCCACAGCTTGCAAATTTTACGGGGTGGGGAAAGGGGCGCTGGTGAAACTTTTGCAGCACCCATGTTCTCAACGAATTAACCGCAAGAGTGAATCAAAATGTCACAAACCCTTATTTATGTACGCACAAAACCAGCATCCCACTCGTTAACTAGAAGCCCCTAATTTTTTAAACCCCTCCAGGGTGAATCAAGCAAACTGGTACACATACTTTTTTACTGGAAAAGTTTGGTTCACCAGACCTGTCAAATTTATCACATGACAGACAGGAGATGAATTGAAACACGTGTGGACATCATAACATTTCTGACAGTTACCGTGACACAAACTGTCCGGCTCAATTACGACACCGCCCACTCTAATGCTCACCTGGCGTGTGTTAGAACTGCTCCAGTTTGATAAACTAAGCAGTAAATTGACTCAATGAAAGTTCGTTCCACATGTCAGTTGCCACTATCATGTTTTACAAGTATCAATCATCCGGGAGGAAGGCTGTTAGTTTTAGCATTTTTCTGTCACCTCAAGCAGAAGCACATAACATGAAATACCTGAAGTCGTCCAACAGAAAGAAAACAGATAACCATTCTGTGGTTCAGCTATTTATACCCACGTACTAAGACACTTGTTCTGGTAAAACCAAATTTATAATAGAATCTGTCAACAAATTTGCTATAATCATTAACGTAATACAATATCTTGGTAGGGAGCAAGAAAGAAAAATGCATCAGTTTAGTTGTCAACGTAGCTTTGGTGGGTGGATAAGATTAATTCTTATAATAAAATCATAATAACAAATTCACATGGTTACTATAACTGGCGAAAAATGAAAATATCAGTTGGTGAATAATTTATTCAACACAAAATTATCCACACATTTGACTAAGTGCTGATATGCAACATTACATAATGTAAAATGTTTCGAGATAGCAATGACTGACATGCTTCAAAAATAATCTTTCACAGTAAATGATAACGCCCACACACGTTACACAATATTGTGATAACACAAATGTTCTGCGTTGCCAGATTTAAAGGTGATACATTGTGACGCTGTTACAGATTATAATAATTAAACCATTATGTGCACCCCACGCAAAGAACGAGACATTTATGCACCCCGTGCTAAGCACAGCCTGAACGCCCCAAGGCTTCAGAGTTAGTGGTCGCCAGGTGCCAAACACATTATTGTTCAGGTGAGTATCAGGTTGCACACTTATGGTAATATCAACAAGTATTATGAGAGTTATATTACTATGTAGCAATACTCCTTTCTCCAGTGAATACTGAGGATTAAGTGTAATACATAGATTGCTTTGGTTAGTGGCTCAACATCTATACCCACTGCACATCCTGAGTATGTATAAATAATTAGCAAATGCCGAGCCAGTATGCCTCATTACATTCACATAAAGAGCTCTACTATAATGTGAGTTTGGCAAATTGCCAAACTGTGGGTTTCGGCCTCATTTAAGCCAAACCTGGATCTTGAAACTTCTTACGTATACGCAACTTGAGTATGAAAAGTATACGCTGTTTCTTTGGTATCAAGCTAGACTTGTAATATCTTATATCATAGAGAAACAAACATGTTACTTGCCACTGAGATTGCAACTTGCAAGGCACTCAAAATTTAACGTGTTGTGATGTGTGCACATCCGACATGCTACAATCCTAGTAAACAGAACCACATAGTTTTTGCAGTGCAAAAATTGCCAAAGGTTCCCAACAAATAAACATGAAAAATTCAATAGTGTCCTCTCCTGAAATAGCCATGTTGTGGTGACGCAAATGGTTTCCTCATGGTTCGACACAATTTATTGTGTGAAATTCTGTGAAACATGAGTTTCCTCTTAAAGAGAGATATAACACTGACAGTGGTACATGTTACTAGTGTAGCTAAATGGAAAAAGATAATAAGCCCATGTAAACAGCTCTAATGTAAGTTGTTCTAATGAACCGTTGTTGATGGAAGTAATAAAACTTAAATAGTTACAATTGGGTATGTTGAGGGGTGCAGCTTTTGATATGATCCCTAGTTTTGTTTAACACACACAATGACATAACACAACCAGTATTGATTTGACATAGGTGTGCTTTCTGGGTGTTCAACAGCACACATATGTTATGATGGTAACATGGAGTAGACATCATACTTCAGGTTCATGAGACAACAGTGTCCACCAGTGGGTGTGGTGTGTCTTTGGTGCTCACAAACAACAGTGAATTCCTACGAACCTCTGGGCTCAATCACAACCACAAAGTAGCAGGTTAATACATTTGAATAGAATGTCATGTTCCTTGGACGTGCTCAGCAAAGTCACTATTTTAGTCATCTACGTTTATGCCAACACACGGACAGGGCATTTAAGTAATTCTTCCTTCCTGTGATAGTGCTAAAAATATTGTTAATGGACACTCACTATAAGGACTCAATTTAAGAACATCTGGAACAATTTAGAAATCCCTGTTCTGCCTTGCAGTGGATTGGTAAACAGGTGTAAAGAATATTGGCTTTGAAGAACAGACTAACCATAAAAACATAACTAACCCGAGAACAAGATCCTACAAACAGATAACTGGATTCTTACATCAATCATGTCCATGTCAATCTGTATACACCTGTATATGTACAGTATATCTTTGGACAGCAACAATTCCAAATGTTATTCAAGTAGACTGAAAACGTCAACAATTCCATTAAACTACCTTACAAACATTAAACTATTCAGCGACTACTATAAAATTTAATGTTCATACCTCATGTGATGACAACTGCATTACTATCTCAGTCTTACACAAGAGCCACTTACATCAATCAGAATCTCCCTTACTGTGAAACTGAGTGAAACACCTTACAAGTTGAGCTGGCCAGTACAGAGGCAACACCTGTTTGTGGCCGTGTTTAATTAAAACAAACTGACCCCACCTTGTCACAAAATCAGTCGGGAATTAAGTCTTCATGGTAACACAGATGTCATCCTCATTTTGTTGTCATAATTCTATAATTAATTTAACAAGAACACAGCTGTGTAATTTTGCCGTCCGGAATACAAATGTCCAGAGGCCAACTGAAGTCAGGGTATCAAGACTCCGAGTTTGTTATCTGTGTGTAATCTATCATTCAGAGATGTTAGGCAAATTTGTTTAAAAAAATAACCAATTTAACAATCAATCTATACATATTTGGACTGGATTGTGTCCATGAATGCATAAACAGACATATCTACCAGGACATTTTGGACTGACAAAATCTGGATTCCACACAAAGCATTTTTATAATCCACTCAACTCAATTCAACACATAACACAGACCCATCCACCTGACATTTGGCTGGGTGGGTGGATGGGTGGATGGGTGGATGGGTGCATCACTGGATAGGTGGTGGTGGACGGGGAAAAATAAAGAGCAAAAAAGCGTCTTCCAAAATCACAGATATTGTCGGTTATGATTTGAAAATGTATGTCATGTGTGTCTGCTGTTTATTTTAGATCCTAATCACACAACTCGAATGGCTTGTGTATATGTATATTTGAGTTTGCATCCACATGTCTAACAAAACATTTGTGACCGGCTAAACTGTTATCCTGCATAAAGCGGAGACTCAACGTACCTGCCGTGTCGGCGCTTCCTCTGAGAAGACACCTCCTCCTTGGACACAAATTCTACAGTACAATGTCCATTACTAACACGCTCCAAACCTGCCATCAATACGGCTTTTCAGATCTCTCCATCACAAACAAATTGTTATAAAAATAACATGCACAAGTCGAGGTCATTTTGCCTGAGGGCCTGTCACAACTTGCGAATCCATGACATGAAACAGAAATGCCAACAGGTCGACCAATCAACAGTATTGCGCAAAACAAATCAGGTGACCAAATCCAGACACGTTTACTTGCGACACTCAATAAATAGATAATTAACTCACAGGACGTACACACCATAACGGGATGTGTATGCCTGCAAGCATATCAATAACACGAACGATCTACCACATGTTTACAGATCAACCATACGGTCATCCTATCGTCCATCTGGCATATTGAGTTGGTTTGGAAGGCTGAGAACTATTTTTATCCAGACACAGATTTTCTGTCCATCCAAGAATAGATTTTTAATCATGTTTGTCTGTCATGCCAGAAGGTAAAGAGACTCAGATATATATAAGTGCCTAGTTTTCAATTCGACAGAACAACTTTGTGCATTTTGCTTCAGTAACAAGTATATTTTTGTAATGTATTTTGCAGTCGATTTACCTTTTTGACTTGTAATGTTTTGATCGCAATCAATGAACTAGTTCAGATAACTATGGCTAGATGACAGCACAGTATCTACTCTGCACAATGTTATCACTGATAGTGATCGAAACATTATAAGATAAACATATAAAAATAATTCCAGTCCTTTCTGATGAATATCTACACATACAATAACTATGGAATAAAGGTAATTTCTCATGTACATAGCAATTAGCCTATAGTCTGATCAAAGTACTTTACACTTGGCAAGTATCAAAACAGAAATACAAACCTGGATACGTAACCTGGAGAGAGCACACACTTGGAAAAGACATACAATATTACAAGACAAGCCCTGGAACAGAATCCCTAAGGAAAAATAAACCCTAAAAGCAGTTGTTGTTGGCAAAGATCACCAACTGAAGAACTGAACTAGACAGATACCACCTGGACAAAAGTCAAGAAAAAGGCAAACAATAGAATTTGATGGAGAAGTTTCATTCGGCCCATTGCTCCAGCCAGAGCGATGTGGCTTAAGTAAGTAAGTAACTGAAACTTAGCTGATTAACGATATCACAAAGGTATCAGTAAAGATTAAGATCAGCACCGAAGCACAACAGTGCAGATTTATTAGAAGGCGAAATGGCCGGGGATAAGTGTCGGTTTCATCTTAAATGTAATCCTAGTTTGACCTTACAGGGCAAGCGTCCAGGTGATGTCAGGTAAATTTGAAAACAATAGGTAATTAACGATGATATACTCTAACTATTGACCATTCCGTGCTACTCTTACTTTAGTTCTCAGAACACTTTACGCTAATAATAACAACAACGACAACAATAACCAAGTTTACATCCTGTTTAGGGTCCAAAATGACCCACGTAGACTACCCACTCATTTACTCCACCTCTCTCTACAACTGTTGTTCCATTGTTTGCCCGAACAATAATATGTAGTTGTACAATTTCTTTGAAAGTTTATAATCGGTTTGATCTTTCTTTATCTATACCACGATCTGTAAAACCAGTGTAAAAAGTCACACTTCTAAGAAAGCATGACTGTGTGATCGCTGAAGCGTGAAGTCAGTAACATGCATCGACTATTAAGAAGTAATAATGAGCTTTATGCGACGTAATAAACGAGAGAGTATATCCAGGTTGTTGTCAAGCACAAACAAGATGACCTAGTTATATAAATGAACACAAGACAAATGCATAATTGAAAAAAGTCAATCAATATACGCCTGTCAGAGAGTGAAAGTATAGCATATTTGCATCAGGGTAAGAACCAGATTATTTATTTAACACAAGGCCAATATCTTGATCTTTCACTAGCTAGTACTACGAATGCTCTTACGGTACCAGTCGATCAATGTAATTATACAGTTCGAGACCCTTAAACCACATCCAATCAGATTTATATAACCACAACATACACATCATCTACCCCAGTATACAATTAATTGAATGTTGCCTAGTGCTCTAAATGGACGAGACTAAACCAGAGCCCGCACATTCCTCATACTGCAGTCTCATCCATTTCTACGAATGCGCCCCAAAGAGACGTCCACTTGAAATTACAAACTACGCAGTTGGCATAACATCTAGTCCATCCCAAACACCGCAACAGTTGCAGACGGTCACACACACAAAAGTCTACCGTGATGTTTACTGTTGTTGATACCTTGTGGTCACTCAAGCGTAGCCTCCAGCCAAGGTGACTCTTTCTCGCACTCTGTGTGCGTGTGTCACAGTCATCAAAACGCATGTTTTGGAGCGGAATAAAAGGATGACTGGTTGACATTACAATAAACATCTTTATACACCACTTATACGCATGCAAACTTCGCAAACAATGGAACACCTGTAGAGTTTAGGACGCTGACCCTCTCACAGGCTACGCAAACAAATCAGTTGATTGATTTTGTATAAAAGCAAGAATGATTCAGTTAAACGATAGCATCATGATATCTACAGTATTATAACATAGTGAAAGAGAAAAAGAGAGAGAGAGAGAAGAGAGAGAGAGAGAGAGGAGAGAGAGAGAGAGGAGAGAGATAGAGGAGAGAGAGAGGAGAGAGAGGAGAGAGAGGAGAGAGAGGAGAGAGAGGAGAGAGAGGAGAGAGAGGAGAGAGAGGAGAGAGAGAGACAGACAGAGAGAGAGGAGGAGAGAGAGAGAGAGGAAGAGAGAGAGAAGAGAGAGAAGAGAGAGGAGAGAGAGGAGAGAGAGAGACAGACAGAGAGAGAGAGTGAGAGAGAGGAGTGAGAGAGAGAGAGAGAGAGAGAGAGAGAGAGAGAGAGAGAGAGAGAGAGAGAGAGAGAAGA
Organism: Ridgeia piscesae; assembly: GCA_025642075.2. Lineage (NCBI taxonomy): Eukaryota > Metazoa > Annelida > Polychaeta > Sabellida > Siboglinidae > Ridgeia > Ridgeia piscesae. Next base: position 96,476 of record JAODUO010001303.1, read on the forward strand.
GAGAGGAGAGAGAGAGAGAGAGAGACAGACAGAGAGAGAGGAGTGAGAGAGAGAGAGAGAGAGAGAGAGAGAGAGAGAGAGTGAGAGAGAGAAGAGAGAGAAGAGAGAGAGAGAGAGGAGAGAGAGACAGACAGAGAGAGAGGAGTAGAGAGAGAGAGAGAGAGAGAGAGAGAGAGAGAGAGAGAGGAGAGAGAGAGAGGGGGGTATATATTTAATGTGTTGTCCATATTTCTCTCAGTCAGTGTATAGGCGCCTAAGCCGATAAAAACGAACATTTGAGAATAAAACATGGGCTACTGTTTAATTGTGGTATAAAGTGCTCTGAGGCAAAATTATTTGAAATCAAACTAAGATTTTCTTAACTCTGTAATTGTTGAATTTCTTTAATTGTTACAACATACCAGTAAAGTTGTATAACCAATGCTAAACCAATGTGTCAAAAACCTTGCTGCACAGATCTGCAGAGAATCAATTAGATATTTAATGAAATCTATCCAAGTATATAAAGTACACGCAAATGTTTCCATATAAAGTGATAAAGCATGTGTAATAAGTGTCTGACATCTTGCTCATCCATGGGGGGGGCAAGGGGTGATGAGTGGGAGGACTGGGGGGGTACACAGTAGGGAAGATGTTGATGAATGAAGTGAAGTACTTGACACCACTGCCTGCAGTGTTGGGTTCAACAGTGTAGCTGTTGTTAACCTGGGCCTACCTGTGGGGCCCACAACAGAGGGGACTGTTTCTGTGTGTGTGTGTGCAGCCTGTACTTAGCTACTTGACTGATGGACCACTTTAATCTCAACACACATACAGCGGGTGTCTGTGACAGACTGTGGAGGTAGATGGCGGAACAATTCATTTTTGTTGGTAGCACTGACATCTGATTTTACAGCAAAAATGATGCGATTTGCAAACAGCATGCACGCACGCACGCACGCACGCACGCACGCACGCACGCACGCACGCACGCACGCACGCACGCACGCACGCACGCACGCACGCACGCACACACACAAACACCACACACACCACACACACCACACACACCACATACACAAACACAAACAAACAAACAAACACACACACACAAACGCACACGCACACACAAACGCACGCACACACGCACATATGCACACATGCACACATGCACACACGCACACACGCACACACACATCATGAATTGATGACTGACAGCTAGCATTCCTTCAAATGTGACAAATAAGAGTTGTCAATGAGTGCTATATCAAATAATCTGACTATCAAACATAATTGCTAGAACTGACACAATCTAGAGTAACTGAGATGATCTGTGATATCAGACAAACGTTTGCCAGCAGAATGACTGATAGAGAAATAAATAACAAGGACAGTTTTAAAGGTGCCTGTTTGTGAACAGTGTTTAGATATTATGTATATTTATCTTATCGAGCTTAACACTGTCTTTCTCTCTCTGCTTCACTGATATATGCTTGCAGTGTTAAACAGGATGCACCGTAGAGAGTTCTATCAACTTCCTCATAGGATTGTTACTACAAAGCAAGTCGTGTTCACAGAGGAATGAATCACAGGGCAAACCTTGTTGTTGTTTTGTACCAGAATCTAAATTTATCTTAGTAAGCAACATTTTCTTCTCGTCTGATTCAGTGCCATCTTCACTGTTAGAACATTAGCGAGTTATTAAAACAACAAGAACTACAGAAAATTTTAAAAACAATGAATAACATCACATGATACTCACAAACCAAGCACACTTTACTCCCAATAGATGACTTAATTATAGTTACCGGTGGAACAAAATCTTGGGAAAATAAATATGACTTATCTGCAGACTTCCTACATCATCATAAACCACTAAAACAGGACCAGAACTAACCAGAGAAAGTTGCAGCACTTTCACTCACCCATGCATGAAATCCATTGTAGACTACTGTTTGGCGACACTGTTAACTCTAACGGTCTAATGACTCCAGTTGCTGCAATCACATCCACATATGTTCTCCATAGTGTACGTTGTGAAGTGATCACCTTAGACTGGCCCGGCACAGTATGACAAACACCAGGTCGCACATTCTCTGTGATCACATCCACACATGCGGAACCTTCAGCAGGTAATGATGACACGCGACCAGACCATGACCAACCAAGACTGTGCCAGAGGTGTGTGGTGGGTGACAGGACCAGAGGCTGGGCCTACTTTGCATGTGACTCGGGGCATTGACATGGGTGGCAACATTGCACCAGTGGCCTGGAGGTACCCTGGGGGGGAGGCTATGGGGGAGGTGTGGGGGGGGAGGGGAAGAATACAGGTGTTATACAAGACGGCTTGGAGTAGTTGTTTGGGACATTATAACTATGGTATGGGGGGGTTGTATAAAAAAGATTCTATAGGGTGATTTTTAGATCTAATAGAGGGCCACTGGGGTTTGGTTGCATACATGCATGCACACACAAATGCATGCATACACTCATACACATAGATAAACACATACATACACATATACAAACTTACATGCATTACACACACACATAAACACACACACATAAACACACATATACACACTTACACACACCCATGCACGCACACACACACATCCACACACACACTCGCATCCATGCACCCACACACACAGACATACCCACACATGCATCCACACACGCACCCACATACACACCCACACAAGCACCCACACATGCACCCATGCACCCATACACACCCACATACATCCACACATGCACCCAAGCACGCATGCAGACAATGTACATAGATTTTATTTATAAAGGACATGATATGGACTATGTCCACCCTTCTGAAAAAACTCCAAATGATAACTAATACATAAATTTAACCATTGTTTTTCACACCTAGATATACAGCTAACTGTAATTAGTCACAGTGAGCACATCTAACAATGGTTCACGTCACACCTCTGTACAGCAAGAATGTCTTGGAAGAGAGGGAGCTCTGCAGGATTACAGTCATCCTAAAGGTGTGAAACCGAGTGATTGGGGTGAGTTGGGCACAACTTGCCCTTTGAGACAGATACACTTCACACTTCCTGTAAATCCACACATCCCAGTTACTGAACAATGCACACACTCCAAGATTGGGCAGGTGAGAAAACAGACCTCCAGGATTGCAGTTAACTGACAGAGTGGATTGCTTTGTTGAGCACAAATCAAAGAAATGACTACTCTCTCACAAACCGTGACTAAACGTAAAGTAGACTGACTTGAAAATATTTATTTGCAATAACCACTGAAAAGTGCCCCATGACAATTATTTGGATGGGGTGCTATGTAAGAACTATAATATTATTGTTATTAAAATGACACCGAACTGATTAACATTTTATAATCCTTTTACATAGTTTTGTCATGTTTCACATTATGTTCGTTTGGGCCACATAAGGAAGGTTTTACAGCAAGATTTTTACCGCGGCTTTTTCCAGATTAATAATTATAATTAGGCCAACTGTTTCATTTCATCTTATTTACTAAAGATAACAGTACTTTCTGGTGAAACATGCTGTCAGCGTTGTCTTACGGATGGATCACTGCAGCTCCCCACTACACACCCTGTTTATTACTTCAGTAAATCGATGCCACCATTTATTGTTTATTACTAACAATAATAATCACAGCTGGATATTTTCCAAACACCAACACATCAACACAACTTTGTAGTCAAGTGTGAAGGTCTATGTATGGGTTTCTGTGGTGTGACTAATGCAAACCAACCAAGGGTGTCTTATGGGGGCGTGTTCCCTATTCCATCAACAAATATCACCCAGGTGTCATTGGGGCTAATTGGACACACAACATTGGTTTTATTGATTCCCCAAGACGTGTGTGTAGTGGGGATTGGGGCTGCAGGCTGGTCAATATTTACTGGGGTAGTTAAAAGGGGCGCAGAGGCACCAAGCTAATATTTATGCAGGCAGAGTGCTCTACAAAAGCTCACAGGCTCTAAATGTCAGACTCCATGTGTGGGGTGCCCCAGGGGATTTGGGGGTGGTGTGGGGTAGGGTGAGGTGGTAAATGTTGATCCATCTCTCAGGCTAGCCCAGTCAGCTTGCTGCAGGGTTGTATATTGTGAGAATGGTGTGTGTGTGTATTTTGTCATCATCCAAAAACCAATGGCCAGATTACAGTTTTAAAATTCTACTTTGTTCAATGCCCAGTCCAGGGTGTCCCAAATACAGCAACTATTTAGAAAGCCAACTTTTAAATATAATATAATATAATATAATATAATATAATATAATATAATATAATATAATATAATATAATATAATATAATATAATATAATATAATATAATATAATATAATATAATATTTAAAATATAAGTTAGTTACTTTTATAATTTTATATATATATATATATATATAATATTTAAAAGTTGGCTTTCTAAATATATATATATATATATATATATATATATATATATATATATATATATATATATATATATATATATAATACAGTATAATGTAACAGAATGCATGCAACAATGACAAAAATAAACTTATGAAGCTCCATAAATCTAGAAACCAAATTCCATTGGAGATTCTCAACAATTACTTAACAACCAATTTTTTAATACAAAGAGAGAAAAGCATACCACTTATTGTGGGCCTAATAAGCAGTACCCAATTGTAATTACAGGTCTTTACAAGAAGGACTTACAAAAGTTGCAATGCCCTAAAAACAGTCTAACCCTAGGTAACTCCATGGGTTGCCCGATAGTTGGTTTATAGCCCCAAGTGAATGTACTCCTACTTGCCAGGCTACCCCAGTTAGTTAGTTACCAATGTGTGCCCCCTGTTTACACAACCCCTGCATAATTAACCAATTAAATCTGCAGATGAGACTTCATGTAGTTACAATAACGGTAAACTCAACCACACGACCTCTCAACAAATTGCATAGAACCATGTTATGTTACACGACACAAGAGACCTGTCATGAGACACAGAATGGAGAAATGAAGTATTTATTTATCCAGATGTCCAGAGAAGCTTTTGTCCTGGATCCATTCATCCAACATCTACTAGTTGCCTGTGGGCAGTTGATAACAATCACTCAGGTGAGTCATAACAACTGTATTACAATCGACTGTTGATGTTAATCTGTATGATCAAAGGCTGGGTGGGCTGATAGGAGTTATTCTGGACATTGGTCACATGACAGGGGTACTTACGGACACAGAGAATACATTGTACAACCACCTATATATATATATAAAATTTTTATTTAATTTAATATATATATATATATATATATATAAATATATATATATATATATATATATATATATATATATATATAGTGTTGTTTTATTAAATAAAACAAGTTTTATGTGTTGTTCACCTTTTATCCACATTAAATTTGAGGAGGGGGTTATGCAGAGGGGTCCATATGAAGGGGATTATTTTGAAGGGATTTTTCCTGTGGAGGTAATAAATTGGGCAACTATGTCACCCCACATTTGGGATCAGTAAAATAAACCACGACGCTTGCATTAACTGTAGTATATATCAGCAACCACAACTACTGGTAGTGGTAGATTAGAATTAACAGAATAAACAAGATGGATATAGACCAAATTCAGACCAACTGGGGTTAAAGTTAAACAACCCTGTCTCCACACCTTTATTTATAGCTCGATCAGACCCTACCCACCCCCCACATTCCTCCGCCAATGGATTCAATGAACCCCACATGACCGACTGCAGACCCCAAAATACAGCACTGCGCCATATTGGACTCGGTCCATATAACAAGGCATCTATCAGTAGCCAGGGAATGTCACCCACAGAAGTTGACGTCAGTACAATCTGGCCGCAAGCCAGGACCATTGTTTTCTGTGACACCCGATAAATACTGCCGTTTCACATGCGGGATACCCATTTCTTGTCCTGATTTACACAACCCTAAAGAAACCCAACATTCCGCGGATGTCATGGCCACTACCTGGGTAGTGGGTATTGTTGTGAGAAGATCAAGCGAAAGGTTTCATAGAATGCAAAAATAGCTGTTAAGACATTGACTGGATGGTGAATGAAATGGTCAGGGTAATGACAGACTATTGGTCACTCGGTGATGGTGAAATGAGGCGCGTCAACAATAAATCATACTACATCTTCATCTTCTTTTATAGAGTAAAGGTAAGTTGTTATATAGTGCACAGTAACCAGTCTATACAATTCAACTTTACTCCGTGGCAGAGCTGTTCAATCAAACACCATCCTGATTTCTCTGACAAACATTCAGCCATATGGTGATTATTGAGAGAAGACTACTCAAGCACAAATATCCACTAATGTCTAGAACCATGTACTAATTCATAGAGCTGATGAAACTGGAGCAACATAAAGTCAACAAATATGCCCAAGAGTCAAAACGACAGCAAGGGTTTACGCTATTGACAATCCCAAGTAGTTGGGCTCAAGGATGTTGACAATTATTAACTACTATAATTCATTAGGAAGAACTGTCCATATATAAAATGTCCACACCAAAAATGTCTACAACTCCACATACAAAATATTCACAATCAAAACGTTAGCATACAAACTGTCAAGAAATAAAATGTCCTCATACAAGATACAAATATCTTGAGATACAGAAAATGTCTAACAATGGAAGGCAAATCCACATATAAAATGTTCACTTAAACTCCTCAAATAATGAGCAAAATGTCCTAATGGTTAAACATATTGCCAGAAACCAAAGGAAGTAAAACTAATACTGGGTAGAGGTTGCAAAACGCTGTTACTCTTACTAACTTCAGGAAGCTTATCATGAAACCCCAAACACAAAGTCACATAATTTAGTTGGCCTTCATTTGAAAGGCTTGATTGGAATACTTAATTAATACAGCACGGCTCACACAAAACAGTTATCTCAGCTTAAAAAACTGCCTGAAATCACAACAGGAAAACTTCTACTTAGCAAACACACGATTCCTGTAGCACTGGTAGATGTAATTACACATCACAATGCTATGTTTGGACAGCACTTTTTTGCCCATCCAGAAACGTAGCTGCTCCCATCTGCAGAACTAACACACAGACTACAGACATAACACTGATTTCACAGTGGTTTGAGGACATAGTCATGAAAGCTTCTACCCATGTGTAATGAGGTAACCAAATTAACAGATTTTTGAGATTTGCCCCATAGTGTAAATAATACAGGCCTGTACAGTCTCTAAGATCTGTACAAACAGTCTCTAAGATCTGTACAACACAGTCGCTATGACCTGTATAACATAGTAGCTAAGATCTGTAAAAAAATTAATAGTCTCTAAGATCTGTACAACATAGTCTCTAAGGTCTGTACAACACAGTCTCTAAGGTCTGTACAGGAGACAATTCAAACAACTTATCCAAACCTGTGACAAATCCTCACTGCACCATTTAGATATTTGGACCAGTATGATCTGCCCTACTGGTCCAGGCTGACCTTGCTGGGGCCAGTAAGACCCACCCTAGTGGGGCCAGTAAGACCCACCCTACTGGTCCAGGCCGACTCTGTTGGGGCCAGTAAGACCCACCCTACTCGGGCCAGTAAGACCCACCCTACTCGGGCCAGTAAGACCCACCCTACTGGGGCCAGTAAGACCCACCCTACTGGGGCCAGTAAGACCCACCCTACTGGGGCCAGTAAGACCGACCCTACTGGGGCCAGTAAGACCCACCCTAGTGGGGCCAGTAAGACCCACCCTACTGGTCCAGGCCAACCCTGTTGGGGCCAGTAAGACCCACCCTACTCGGGCCAGTAAGACCCACCCTACTGGGGCCAGTAAGACCCACCCTACTGGGGCCAGTAAGACCCACACTACTGGTCCAGGCCAACCCTGTTGGGGCCAGTAAGACCCACCCTACTCGGGCCAGTAAGACCCACCCTACTGGGGCCAGTAAGACCCACCCTACTGGGGCCAGTAAGACCCACCCTACTGGGGCCAGTAAGACCCACCCTACTGGTCCAGGCCGACTCTGTTGGGGCCAGTAAGACCCACCCTACTGGGGCTAGTAATACCCACCCTACTCGGGCCAGTAAGACCCACCTTCCTGGGGCCAGTAAGACCCACCCTACTCGGGCCAGTAAGACCCACTCTACTTGGGCCAGTAAAACCCACCCTACTGGGGCCATCAAGACATACTCTAATGGGGCCAGTAACTGTAAGGCCTGTCATACTGTAGTCCGTAGTGTACACTGATTAGTTATATTAGACCTCATAAGACCATAACATTCTAATCAAGACAGACTAATCAACCAATAGAACAATGCTGATCATTGAAGACAACTGGAACTGTGTATTACCAAAAGTAACTGAAGATGTATTTAAGAAATATATGAAAAATTTTGAAGGCATTAATCATCTCATAAGTCTCAGATGATACAGATATATATTATTCCATTTCCTTTGACAAACAACGGAATGTTAACAATGTTACCCCATGTACATGCATGCCATGTATACATCCTTCAGTTCCCTGAAATATTAATTCAAAACCGAATACAGACAGACATACCAACCTTAGCCGTCTTCTTCCTGAAAGTGTCTCGGTAAAATGACGTGTTATATCCAGAACACCAGCTTGTTATTATCACTGATCGTCAGTCCTGTTGATGTTTATCACAATAAATAATTATTATTAATTAAATAGAGAGAGAGAGAGAGGAGGCAACATGAACAGAGGCTCTGGATGCCGTAAATGGCCATGAAACCCTGAACACTATACACCAAATGCCAGAGACAGTTCAGTAGACTAGTAGTCAACAGCCCAGAAGACCTTTGGGTGAATACTGGGGCAGTCATTAATAACAACACAAAGGGGTTGTGAAATGAGGCATGAATGTTGTATTGTTTCCAGATGACAGAGTGCAGGGGTAGGGTAGTTAGAGCCTGACTTGTAGGACTGGCCATATATCACATGCACACATAGGTAAACAAACAATTTGGAACATGTATGTTTTGAAGTGGAGGTCTTTAAGTGGTGCATATTTTGGATTACATGAAGAAGGTGGATGGGTGGGGGTCATAAGTATAATAAAAATGGGAAAAAATAGAACTGAGCATGTTAAGATTAACTAGTAATGTAAGTATTTGCCTATTTATGTGATTTATTAATTATTGTTATTATTATGAGTTATATAATATAGATATTGATTTTAAACATTTACAGTTTTCAAACAATTATTTTACATAACTGAAAGAGTTTTAGAGTTTATAAAATAGTTTAATGCACCAGAACAATTATTTGGATGGGGTATTTTTAAAGAAACATTTATATTACAACCTGTATTGGTATTTATAACATGTCTTACATGGCATGTGAACGGATGAAATCAATAACAAAATGGGGTAATCTAAACTACAAACAACTTACACATAAAAAGGGCTTGCTTAAAAGGAAGACATAATCTTTGGCAATATAGCCAACAACTACAGTGATCAATGGTCTTTCCTGTTTTATTCAGCGATTCTCCAAGAAACATGACACACCGTTACACATCACAGAAAAACAGGATTTCAATGGTTGGTCACCGACACATTAGTGACGTATTAGCATCAATCATTATCACAATTAAGACCTCATTAGCTTCATATCTGCACTGCTGTTGTTACAAGTGAAACTGAACCCCGACAAAAAGCCACAAGTCAACCGGGTGTAACACAATAGCCGTGATTAATCTCTCTGCCTCCTTGTGTATTAACTACAACTACACTACAGACTCCATGCTCGGGGCTTACATATGTTTGGCATGTCTATGATGACCTTGTCACGACTGGGGTGGGGAGGGAGTGGGGGGTTAAGTAAAACTAGCCGGTGTTCTTCTTCATCCTTGTGTTGATAGCTACAATCCTTTAATTGGTTATTTTGGTATTCAGTTTTATTATATTGAATGTGATGAATCATGCAGAAAACAAATATTATAACCGCAAATGTTGAACAATATGCATACGTACAAATTGAAATTGTAATTAAAACATTTTACTTGCCGGGCTGTGACCTCCATCTGAGGACCCTTCTACAGTAGACCTTTGGCATTTATTTTACTAGACAGTGGGAATAGTAAAGACAACAGTTTACTAGACCGCTAAAAGGGTTACCAGTCCAGGAAAATATAAAAACAACCCAAATTTAAGTTGTTACAATTTATTTAAAACTAAACAACGTTGTGCTTTTGCAACCCCAATTAAATAACAATGCAATGTTCACAGAGGTAGCAAAGTAGTAATAAAGAAATAACAAAAGTAATTCATGAAGAACTGAAGATACGATTTGTATAAAAAACCTGAAACTGAAAAAGGATGCCAATAATCCTTTCCCATAATCATTCCAGAAATTTACCTCAAATTACGGTCTTATGATTATAAAAACTGCTCTGCTGAACTGTATTACAGCATAATACAAATAAAAAATTACACATTATAGAAAATTATAGACACCAATAACCATTAATTTAAAAATTACACATATAATGCCCAGACAAGTTCACAGCTAGTGGCTATGTCTAAGAGAATGTCATCATTTATTAATAAATGAAGCTGCCACTTCACTGGCAGCAATTTATCAATGTTTTAATGACTTGGGATTCAGTTACAACCCCTACACCTCCCCTCCCCCCTCCCCCTTGGACGGACTAGTTATTGGGCAGGTTAACTAGTCTGCCCTTATCTTTACTAGTGTACAGATTAGCGGACTAGTGGATATTTCTACCCCTGCTTCTAGGGTACAACCCCGCCAGTGAATAACCAGAACAGTCACAATTTCCCGGGAGCGTCTACCTGTACCGTCTGCACACAGACAGTTGCACATCATTTAAATGGGTTGACATGATGTTTGCTACGATTCTTGCAGTGTTCAGCACATCTCTCAAAATTAACTGACTACTGTATTTGACTGTCACCAAATACGGGCATGTGAAACTCAATCGGTTGTTGCAATTCAGATTAATATACCTCTGAAATTCTAACCATACTGCTGGTATCATACTGTGAAAACCCTTTAAATACAGGAAGCTATAGAAGGGTCCCAAGTTGGTTTACAGCCCAATTATTTCCCTAATGTAATCCTTACCAGCTAGGAGTCCAGTGTCTTCTTCAAGTCAATATGCATTACCTGTATTTTGTTCTTGTTAGAGCCCACTGCTCAGATCAGTGCATAGACGGCCACACCCCTGTATACAGACACCCTAAACTCCACCATCAGCCAGCTGTCTGTGGATTCAGTCACTGATGCTTTTGCATCATCAAATATACATGCACGCAGAACTGTTCTAAGGCCAACAGAGTTGATATTTTATGATAGTTACACACACACACAAACAACAATCGATAAGTGTGGATGAAAACCAGGCCAGATATGCAACGTCATTGCCATGGCTTACTGCCAGTGTGGTGCCTTGCTAGTCTGATCTATCACACTCACAGGGAATGAAACAAATACATTTTCCCGCTTAGTTATTGTTTGCATGATTATGACATCACTAACCACCTGGTTCCAGAATCATTGAGGTTTAATTCATTTTAAAATGAACCGGTTAGTTTGACAATTCAATTACTTCATTTGACTGACTTAGAAAATAATAATTATTTTATAAAGGTTGCCTTGGAGATGATGGTAGCTTGATCCAAATATTGGTGCAACATCAGCAGTCCACCATTTTATTTACACAACAATAAAAGTTGCACCAGGTTGGTTAAATAATAGCAATAATGTGTAGTCTAGCATGGCACGGATGTCCACGTAGACAAGGCATTGGATGAGTCACACTCATTGTGCTTTGTCAATTGTCATGACAGGTTTTTAGAAGGGAAGTTAATGCAACACCCGGATGGTTTTTTGTAGACTGGGACAATTGGCTCTGTAAAAGCCTCTGTTAGTATGAGAACCAGGACGTTTTTCCCCTTCCTGTGTGTCATAGACATCAGGTAGGTGGGAAACATGGGACGCGTGACTCTTAATTTTGCTTTCAATGTATACGTGATACCAAATGGATGAAATTGGCATCATTCCCGAATGACAGTTTGGAGCCCTAATCACTAATGCATCCGGAGAATTTGTAGGATGTTGAGGGTGCTCCCAAAGCACTGATGTATAAAATATGTAAAACCAATGTTAGTTCTCCTCATGGATGCCGTGCTGGTAATATTTTGTATCACAGGATATACAGGACCACTTTAGATGGAAGTAGGCATCTGAGATCAAGGCAAACCTTGCAGAATCTTGAAACATTTAAAAAACAATGATAATTATGATGATGATGAATGATGATGATGGTGGTGGTGGTGGTGGTGGTGGTGGTGGTGGTGGTGGTGGTGGTGGTGGTGGTGGTGGTGGTGGTGGTGGTGGTGGTGGTGGTGGTGATGATGACAACACCATCATGTGGATGCACATACCAAAAAGTCTGTGTCCATCTATTGATCCCCCATTCACCGGCGTTTTGAGAAAACCCCTGAGACCTTGTTGCAACTACAGGATGCCTGTCACCCTGGGAGTTTTCCTTCTAAGGCTCCAATTAGGGAGAAAAGATTGACATTAACTTAACATGCTCATCCGTGCCACGTGGGACACACAATCCCCAGGTTTTACACCAACAATACTGTGCCTGGCTCTAGAACACACAACTCTGGACATACATCAGATGTGTTAGCCATGACACTGTTGTGTCAGCCTGATATTCTGCTGACCACTTCTCAGGCACAACTGAATGAAAGAAAGGCAAGTTTAATGAAATATTTGTGTTTACTAGTTGTGCGCAACAAGAAAATGCCTGTGAAATATAACAAAGATCTACATTTAGTAATACCTGTGATGACATATGGACAGACACATGAGCAATATGTGCAGAATTGAGAATGGCTACTTGTGCAAACGGGGATGAGGATACTCAGATGGATTACTGGGACATCTTTGACAAAAGGAATATATTAATAATGAAGACAGAAGGAATGGGTGGGTTTGGCTGAATAACAGGTGAAGTAATTATTGGGATGAAAGAGGAAGAATATGGAAGTCAAAGGTTGCAGAAAACAAAGAGTATGCAATGGACAGGGTGTCATGGTGAGGAGAGACATGGAGGTGACAGAGATTGTGGAGGATGCAATGGACAGGGTGTCATGGTGAGGAGAGACATGGAGGTGACAGAGGTTGTGGAGGATGCAATGGACAGGGTGTCATGGTGAGGAGAGACATGGAGGTGACAGAGGTTGTGGAGGATGCAATGGACAGGGTGTCATGGTGAGGAGAGACATGGAGGTGACAGAGGTTGTGGAGGATGCAATGGACAGGGTGTCATGGTGAGGAGAGACATGTAGGTGACAGACATTGTGAAGGACGCAATGGACAGAATGACATGGTGAGGAGAGACATGGAGGTGACAGAGGTTGTGGAGGAGGATGCAATGGGCAGGGTGTCATGGTGAGGAGAGACATGGAGGTGACAGAGGTTGTGGAGGATGCAATGGACAGGGTGTCATGGTGAGGAGAGACATGGAGGTGACAGAGGTTGTGGAGGATGCAATGGACAGGGTGTCATGGTGAGGAGAGACATGGAGGTGACAGAGGTTGTGGAGGATGCAATGGACAGGGTGTCATGGTGAGGAGAGACATGGAGGTGACAGAGGTTGTGGAGGAGGATGCAATGGACAGGGTGTCATGGTGAGGAGAGACATGGAGGTGACAGAGGTTGTGGAGGATGCAATGGACAGGGTGTCATGGTGAGGAGAGACATGGAGGTGACAGAGGTTGTGGAGGAGGATGCAATGGACAGGGTGTCATGGTGAGGAGAGACATGGAGGTGACAGAGGTTGTGGAGGATGCAATGGACAGGGTGTCATGGTGAGGAGAGACATGGAGGTGACAGAGGTTGTGGAGGATGCAATGGACAGGGTGTCATGGTGAGGAGAGACACGGAGGTGACAGAGGTTGTGGAGGAGGATGCAATGGACAGGGTGTCATGGTGAGAAGAGACATGGAGGTGACAGAGGTTGTGGAGGAGGATGCAATGGACAGGGTGTCATGGTGAGGAGAGACATGTAGGTGACAGAGATTGTGAAGGACACAATGGACAGAATGACATGGTGAGGAGAGACATGGAGGTGACAGAGGTTGTGGATGAGGATGCAATGGACAGGGTGTCATGGTGAGGAGAGACATGTAGGTGACAGACATTGTGAAGGACGCAATGGACAGAATGACATGGTGAGGAGAGACATGGAGGTGACAGAGGTTGTGGAGGAGGATGCAATGGGCAGGGTGTCATGGTGAGGAGAGACATGTAGGTGACAGAGATTGTGAACGATGCAATGGACAGAATGACATGGTGAGGAGAGACATGGAGGTGACAGAGGTTGTGGAGGAGGATGCAATGGACAGGGTGTCATGGTGAGAAGAGACATGGAGGTGACAGAGATTGTGGAGGATGCAATGGGCAGGGTGTCATGGTGAGGAGAGTCATGGAGGTGACAGAGATTGTGGAGGATGCAATGGACAGGGTGTCATGGTGAGGAGAGTCATGGAGGTGACAGAGATTGTGGAGGATGCAATGGACAGGGTGTCATGGTGAGGAGAGACATGGAGGTGACAGAGATTGTGGAGGATGCAATGGACAGGGTGTCATGGTGAGGAGAGTCATGGAGGTGACAGAGATTGTGGAGGATGCAATGGACAGGGTGTCATGGTGAGGAGAGACATGGAGGTGACAGAGATTGTGGAGGATGCAATGGACAGGGTGTCATGGTGAGGAGAGTCATGGAGGTGACAGAGATTGTGGAGGATGTAATGGACAGGGTGTCATGGTGAGGAGAGACATGGAGGTGACAGAGGTTGTGGAAGAGGATGCAATGTACAGGGTGTCATGGTGAGGAGAGACATGGAGGTGACAGAGGTTGTGGAGGAGGATGCAATGGACAGGGTGTCATGGTGGATCCATGTGATCACTCCCAAAACTTAGAGGATTCATGACCGAAAGAAGACGATGAATATTGAGAATCTAGAAGATATACATAATGACGGTTTAAGCACAACCATGCAACAGATCACCAACAGATGGGTGAATATGACCTTTGCCGGTCTTATATTTGCTATAAGTATAACACCTTGCAGGTGCCAAAATTTGAGAAGCCATGACTGCAGAGTGGTCAGTTCAACGAAGGATGAAATTAGCTGTCAGTTACCCTTAAATACTATGAGTTATTGGAGAACATCTGTTATTACTTGATTGATAGTTTTGTTTGCAATCAGGTGTTGTGATAACACAATGACATTTATGGGTGGCTCATTGTTTTGTTCAAGAAACATGACAATGACAGCACTGCCCAGCACATGTGCACATTTTAGTATAACAAATACAATGAAATTTCATTGTTAAGTTATCATAATGCTATTAGTTATAATACAATTTCAAAAGTACAAACAATATCCTGTTCAATTCTTGTCAAAATCATTATACTAAGTACAAGCATGCAGGATCTGTAATTTGTTGAATAAAACCATTCATTATTAAAGTCAGATCTACACTAACCAACATCTGACATAATGATAACTGATGTTACCAGCAACATATACAGTGACATGACTATAAAGTTGCAAAGAGATTTTGGCAACCACGTCTTGTTCAGGATATGCCAGCAGAATATTTATTTGCCATACAAATATTAATGGTGAGAAATGTAAGGTAATCCAGATGAAAATATGAAAAATTAAATTATTAATATGTTGACACGACAAAAAAACAATGGCACCTAGATACAGTTCTGGTCTGACAACAATATCATATCTACATGTGAAATGACAGCATATGTTATAACCATAATGTCATTACATCACAATGTAACGACATCATGATGACAGCCATGACAACAACACCATGATAATCATTATGATGATGACAATGGGGGTAATGATGAATGAAGCCGAATATAAAATGAAAACAACAACAACAACATGAAAGACAAACCTGTACTTCAGGTGGAGACCGACCGATTCGTTGAGGCGGGGCCAATGAAAGATAATCCACATTCCTCATGTGACACGATGCATGATGTCTCCTGTTTTTACCGTATATGATCTGTATTATCCGAAAAGTGATTGCCACAAATCATGCAGGGAGCATCTCATCTCTCCTGGATGCTGGTGGTCCACACAGCCTCTCACACTGAATGAGATCAGCCTGACAGCCACAGCCAGGGCAAACTGACACCAGAGGGGGCTGCAGCTGCTTCGACAAGTGGGATAATTTGCAAAATGGCTACCATGGTTACCATTATTCCCGGGCACATAGGAAGTGGATTAGTCCCACACACATGTACACACACACTCACACCCATGTGATCAACCAATCAATGTGCTTGTTAGAGTCGACTGCAGAACCGGTTGAACAAAGCCACCATTGTGGTTTCATAGATCTTTATCAAATCTTCACATCTGCAGCTAGGAAAGTGGAAGCATCACTTTCCTATCAAGACTAATTAAAAAGCCATCATCAGGCAATTATAGACATCTTCTGAACAATCTCAAAGTAGAATTACGGCTAATTAAATAAACGAAATGCCACTCAACAGTGCACTTGTTTAGACCTGTAATTCCTCTTCATCATTCCCCAAGCACTGGCTGACATCTATGACCAGTGTGTTATGCACTCTTATAATTCATGGACATCTTCACGGATCAATACCACAAAGGGGATGTTGCCCCAAAATAGAATCACCTCCCCCAGTCTCTACACCAAAATGTAAAACCGCAATATTTCAGCAATGTCTCGACTGTCGTTGTATAGGCCAATATCCTGCAGTGGGGGGTTCGTCGTTTATTTTACTAAGTGATCATAATTGGCCGTGGCTATGTGGTATATGTATAGTCACAGTGCACATGAACTAGATTCCAGGCTTGACATCAGTGCATATCTGACAGACACATCTGAACCGAATAGTTCAGGTCACTGTGTACATTCCTGTTTTGTTTTTCTACGAGGACAACCATGTCCGCCAACACCAGCACGGGACATTACTAAAATAATGTTATGTAAGTAATCATGATAAAATAGATGCAACATTGCAGAGTCAGAACTAGTGATGTTTATTTTTATTCTCCATTATTACTATTTCTTTCTCACTACAATTATAAATTTCAAATCAATATTTATCGTAACTCTTCACATGCAAATCAATTCAAAATTACTTGATTTTAGCAGCAAGGGGAAGAACACTATAAAATTATACTCCAGTCACACTTTATATAAATAATAATATATAAACTCAGATACAGTGTACGCTCATAATTCACTTTAATTCCCTTTGCCAATCTTATCAATAAACACTGACATTAAAAATATGATTGTTGTTGGCAATTGTTACTTTTTATCAACTCTATTAGGCCCATATCTCCAGTGTTTTTTTTGCCTTTATTGGTATAACTTATTGGGCAGACTGTATCAGGTTCCCCGAGGTTAACAACCTATCTTTCTGAACATTTATTATTCGACATGACCTTTCCTCACTCACAATGTCAAACTGTTCCCATTCCAATTAGGCATTAATAATACTAATGAGAAAAGCAACTCTTGTATTTAAATAAACACTGCACCATTGATTCTCATCTTATCACTTCAGTGAGTGGTTGGTGACAAAAACACTGCAACATAGTTCAAAGACATCCATCATCACAGACACACGTGCAGGCGCAAGACTCTGTTCTATTTATAGCACAAGTCCCTTAACAAGCCCGTAATAGCGTCCACTTGCTATGGCATGAATATTATTACTACAGTACCATGGCTTGAATGTGGTACTTGTACTTAATTTCTATTCATTTCTTTCCTGTAACTTTCCTCCAGTTCTTTTGTCCATTGCGTATTTATCCAGTTACTCTCTTTCCAGATGATTATCTCAGAAGGAAGTTTCCTGAGATAATACAAATATTACATTTTCTAAAAGGAACAACTTTGAAATGTGCATTCCGGTATTAGGGCAGCTCAAAGTGCTCAGTATTGGTAGGGACGATGGTTTTAACAAATACTAAGCACTACTGTTTTAGTTTTGAATTACTTACAATAAAACAATACTTGGGGGAAAATTCATCTGAGGTGTTAGTCTGTCAAGATAATATAGGTGTAAAGGTGTATGTATAAATACATAAATAAATTACAATAGTAATCAACTCATACACTTTAAATTAGTTAAAAAAGAATTAATAAATTAAATAAGTTAAAAGTAAAATAAATAAAGAAATACATTAAGTAAATAAATACATAAATAAAAAACAATATAAACCAATAACAAAAATGAGCGCACCAGGATGAACACCTTACAGTAGAACTGCACCTGCCAAACAGTACTGGTCTGTTTCTCAACTGACCATGACCATACTTAACACCTGTGAAACATAGGCTGACCAAAAGATCAAAGGTCACAGGAAGAAGTCCAGCTGGGTGGAACATGTGGATGGCCCTGGGGGAGGGGGGTATCTGGAGGGGTCAAGTTGCCATGATTTGATGGTCTTGGTACATTATAACTACTTCCCATTATAGCTATTATTACACAATTTTCCAGTTACAACTACACGATTACAAAATAATTGTAAAACACCCACCTGACTACCAGGGTAGTTCAGTGACATATGGCTAATGTGGAGGCTTAAAACCACAGTCAAATGAATACTGAAATGTGATATCAATCACCGTCATAGGTCAGATAGCTAAATACTTTAATTGTATATCTTCCTTGAATATTTCAGTTGACTCAAAATAATTAATTGTCGTGTAATTAAAATCATTTTATCAACCACATTAGCAGATATGATAGGTGTGTTTATAAATGTTTAAAATCTTTGTATGTTTAAAGTGATACAAAATAAACATGATGACTGATTTTAATGTTATCTTGATTTTTTATTTCATTAAAACAATTATCACTCAGCTGCACCAAATTTACAATCATATCCTATACGTGAACTTTGTGAAAGTAATGTTCTTCTTGTCACTAGAGTACAATCAGTCATGAGAGTTACATGAAATTGATACACTTTAATTTTTCCATATTACATAAAAGAAACTGAAATGTTAACTGCATGTATCACACTTATTATATCTGAACTGTTACACACAATGTTATAATTAGGACACCATCTTTATCTTAAATCCTAGTTTCAGATCCCATGTCCTTGTTGTAATGTGGAATGAAAACAACATCACTGATCACATTCCAAAAGAAACCTACGGTACTAGATCATGAGTTATCAATTAAATAACTAACATTCCATGAAATGTGTGTTTAAAGTTTCATAATAAATAAATTTAACAATTATGGAGCATCCATTTCATTATTTTAAGATATTATAATGCAAGATACAAGTAAATAGTTATGCACATTTTCATTTAAGAAACAGTTCCAGTCATGGTGATGATTTAAAAAAACACATCTCCATAAACACAGGTGAAAAAACACTGAAAACAAATGGCTTAATTTCAATA
Source organism: Ridgeia piscesae (assembly GCA_025642075.2). Lineage (NCBI taxonomy): Eukaryota > Metazoa > Annelida > Polychaeta > Sabellida > Siboglinidae > Ridgeia > Ridgeia piscesae. The sequence continues at coordinate 115,965 of JAODUO010001303.1, forward strand.
AAAAAAGAAAAATCACTTAACAATCTGACTATATCGCTTCAATTTTGGCAGTTATTTTTTATGAGTCTTTTCAATCATTATTTAAATTCTAATTTTACCGGTGGTGATGGCATGAATAAATTTTTCCTGCAGGGTTGACTTCATCTGATAAAAATCGAATTAGACAGGCGCAGACATTTCCCCAGAGAAGGTCTCTGTGTGATTCTCAGGTACAGATTGTATTCCTATTTGCACCATGGGATAGCGTATTCAAGCGATCAATATTCTTTCAAATGTCAGTGTACGGTTGCTTCAAATGTGTATCTTATAAGACGAGGAAGACCATGAGGACAGTGGTGTGAGGATTGATCAAGCAAGATGAGGAGGAGAGGGCTGCAAAAGCATGAGATGGGGATAGATGCAGGTGGGAGTGAAAGGGAAAGGGGATCAACGGAAGCTAAACACTCATCCCAGACTTCAAGGGGAAACAAAAGGGAAATGATATAGATATGAAAACGTTAAATCTTCTTTTTATTTTGATTTGCTTCCCAAACACACTGTCCTCTGTTCTACCAAACGGTGATGCATTAAAAGCCCTCAAAATAGTTATTTAGAGCTATTTATTGTTTCAATGTACAGGTTTAGTAATCAGCTTAAGATAGTGCCACAGTCAAGTACAGTCCTTGGTGTTATATCAACAAATTGTTCCCAACATTATAGGTTGAAAAATACAACAGCTGTGTAAAAAAACATATGCCTATTGCATTATAATCATAAAAATGATAAAACCTCACCTTCGGTTCGGCCGAGGGGTGCTGGCCGTCGACGCGCTTTTCTCCATTGATACTTCCTTTTGATACTCTTCTTTGCGATACTCTCGTTTACATTCCCATCATCCTTAACGCTCGCAGTCAGATGAAACAGGCTTCTTCCCGAACGCGGCTTGTCCTCAAGCGATCACCTGGAAGCCACCAAATGCTCAAGCAATTAGCCCAGGTTCCCTGCCTCTCCCTGCACCCAAAGTATCCCTAGACTGATGGGTGCACCTTACTGGGGGAAGGCTTCCCTCCTGACCCCACCCCTTCACAACGATTGGCTGATTAGGGGCAGTTATCAATTGTGCCAGCACCTTTGGGGTTTCACTGTGGTGGCTTTGCTTGACCTCGTGCTGGGACCTTTGAGGGCTTGGGAGTGGTTTTGGGGCCTGAAATCTGGCGAGGGATAAGATGATTAGCCCAGTGCTATAGTCAGATATCTTGGTATGAGTGCAGTGCCAGTAATTGTTATCAGACTGGTGTGGTGGACACTATTTATCCTGATCGTGTTTATGTTGGTTTTTCTTTGAGTCAGATACTGGCCACAGAGCAAACAAGATTACAACAAATGGAAAGTATATAAATAAACAAATAAATAAATCATCTCAAATCAATTTGATGTAGATGAAAACTTTCCCATTAAAATAAATAAGATGTTTATTATAACCCTGAATTTTTTCTCTCAAAAACATTAAAGGACGGACTACAATAGAAATAAGTGCTTGCACTTTTTTGTGTCATCCTTATATTTAATGTGCTCCGTATTAAAATGTTATGTATATTTGTAATGTTTTACATTTTATATTAAATAAAATCAATCAATCATTCAACTGTGGATGCAACAACATGAGAGTCAGCAAGACAATTATTAGGAAATGTTGTAACTAAATATTGAATTATATTTAAGCATCTGTTCCAACTTCCAACACAGCTAAAAATCACCATTTGCTGCAGTTGTCTTTGTTTCTGAAGCCAATGGCAATTCTATGCTATTGATTTCATGACACCGGCAAATATTACGTATGCATCTCATAAACATGCCGTAATGTCAGGACTGAAAGCAAAACAACACTGGCATTTAACTGTTGTGGCAAGATGAAATATAATATAGACAAGCTACAAAGGAACCAACATAAAAAGTGTGAGACAGACTCCAGAATGTCTGTGGTTACAAAATAAACAATCGCGCCATGCTCTGAATGTACACTCCTGGTTTTTTTCTGGGTGTGGTACTTCACAGATACACTAAACTACATACTAAAGAACGTAATGTAGATTGCGTCAATGTAGCTTCTTTGACAATGTTGTTACGTAACTGTTTTATCGCCTCCTGGCTTAGGCTAATAATTTATTACACGATTACACCGATGGAATAGTTAACCATTGTTTACTTGGGCATCATCTGGTGAATGTATTGTTGATGAGAAAACCCCTTCAGAAAAGCCAAAATATCCAAGTAAATATGACTACCCCCCAGGTAAGTAACTAGTGTTCAGTGTTCAGTATTCAGAATGACAGTGCCAACTGGAATATCAAAGCCAACTACTTCAAGGAAATGAATGAACATAGAAACAGGCAAGCGAAACTAGGTGTCAGGATGAGATGCACTTACAAGACTCAAAAGATAACACATTATATATGAAGTAGATGAACTGATATTTTAAAAAATTGCACTATAATATCATTGTCATGTGGCCTTTCTTTATAAGACATGTGTACTGTTAAATATTAGTTTGTTGACTGTCAATCATTGCATACATGATATGTTTATTATAAAAATAGCTTCACAACATCCATTTGGAACAATTCAAATTACCATTAGTTTAATTTAGGATCACAAGTTAAATTGATAAAGCCTTGTAAATGCTAACTTCAACCCCTCATGTCATCCTTGGCTGATATCAGACTTAATCATAGAGCAACAGTGTTTAATTCCCAGTTTCTTTGAGAAGGGTGTGGCCATTACAGTTCCTTACAGAAAGAGTATCAACACACACAATCACTAATTGTAGACACAAACTCTGATTACCGTTGTAAATTCAGTAACGTGGACCCAGTCGACATACTTCCTCCAAAATCAAAATGTAAATACTGATACAGACATATTACACCTGCATTTCTAACATCAACAGAGAGGTATGTATGAGCCAGGATATTTGTTTATGAAATGCCCTGGAATGTACAGAAGAAAGATCTCCAGTATTAAAATGTTGCTGCTGACATTACAATCTTGCGCATGAGGTAACATTTCAGAATTTATAAAAATCGCATCGCTCAATCCCTGTCATGTTGTTAACATGAAACTTTAGTTTTTGTCAAATCCTGATTCAGTTTCAAGAAAATCACTATTACAAGTATATAGGATATTGGATAAAATGAGATGTTACCTGTTTTGAGATGGGCCCCCTATATCCCTGATGACTTGATATACACTATTGTCACGTGTTTACAAATTTGTAACCAATCTCACTGTTTTTATTCAAGAATTACCAACTTCTGAAATCAACAATGAAAAACAAAAATGTTCAGCATCTGGTGCAAAAAGGTCCTAACACAATATACAGGAAACTTGTTCATGAACCATGGAAAGAAAATAGTGGTCTTCTCCCGACAGTGATGCCCAACTTAGAGACCCAATTAGCCTGGGAAACTCTCAATCCTCCCCAGTGATGACACATCCTATCATCCCTTCACGTGGGATGAGTTGCCTTCCTCACACCTTCCCCTGGTTACCATCTCCCAGTCTTTGCTTAGGTTACACATTTCCTTATCAAACAGATCTCCTGCAATTTACAGTACATCATTAATCAGACGGTCCCTTGTAGGTGATGATAAACTTGTGTGTATCTTTAGCTGAATGCTTTATGCAGTGGCTGTATCCTTAGGAGAATGATTTCCAGTCCCTGCCGATATACACACTTGTAATCAGATACCACAGTGCTGAACTCTGTTCTTCCTCAAGGATCTAAGGATCTCTTGTAAAGGTCACTGGAGACATCAAGGACATCCCCTTCAGCATACCAAGGACATTTTTAATATCCCATCAAGAAGTACAAATATTGTATTTGCAGTGTTTCCCCTGGGTAAATTGATGGGTGGTAGGTTGAGTTGAGTGGGTGCAAAAGGCACAATGATATGTTGTACACGGAAGTGTGGCTCTGTGCACAGTTCTTATCAAAATTATCTTTAAAAATAGTTTCAAAATAGTGCATTGTAAATTAAGTGTGTTTTAATATACTCCCTGGCATATAGTGTGAATGAAATAAATATACAAATTAACATGTAAATATATTTATAGCATGACTGTGTAAAGTGTAAATAGTCGAAAAGGAGACATGGAAATATTAGAAGGTGGCAATTTCAGCATATTTTAGGTGAGATAGCTCTGAAAGCAGCAAGGTGGCCCGCCCGCCTCACTCATCAAATAGCAGGGGAAACACTGTATTGTAAAGTTTTAACTTTTAATAGTGTACGATGAAAAGCATGAAGATTGATTACTAAACTACTAGTGTCACTGTATTTATTATAATTATAATGTGAAATGTGATTGTGAAATTATGTTTTCATATTTTCTATAGATGGAGACATTATTTATAAGATGCACGACTTCAGCCATAAGAGTATATCAGTACATCATAGTTGTACTTATATCAGTACATCATAGTTGTACAAATGCTTTGAATAAACTGTCATCTTAACATCATAATGACAAAGTAACAGCTGTGTTAATTATAACAGTTACACACATTAATAATTTCTAGCATACTTTTCCCAGATGTGAAAAAGATGACTACTGGGTAGTGTTTAGAGTATATGCTGGAGTGAAATACCACAAGATGCTTCGTTAACCCCTGTAAATTGATGCGATTTGAAGGTGAATTCACCCAGCCGTGAATGCAGATAAACCCAGATGGGGTCACTGCCGGCCACTAGAGACTATTTACTTCCATCACTTGACACCAGGCCTGGGCTGGCTCGGCACTGGTAAGACTTTTTACAACACTTCAATAGGAAGACTTCAATAAATTGCTGTCAGCTCTGCTTCATAAGATCTTCCAGACCCGGAAGAGGTCCAGACTCAAACTAGGTCTAATGATGGTGAATTTCACCATTGCATAAGGAGGAAGTTAATCTTTCACAATTATTAACAAATAGGAAGATTATATCTAGAGTGTAATATATCCTTCATCAAGAGTGTAGCAGGCATGTGTTATAAATGTTATGTAAAAGGTTAGATTTCTAGTAAATTAAAACATATTTATCAAACGTCAAAAACACCCTTTCATGGTGATGTTTAAATCTTGCATTGTTGTATATTCACATCTAATATGATAATTATAGTCATTTTGATTATGTGTTGTAGAACTGTGATAATTGTACTAATATCAAACAAATCTCTTTCAATAAACTTGTATGCATTGATTTGATTCGCTTTGTTAATACCTAATATTCAATGGTTACTGTAAAGTATACAAATTTATACATGTTCACACACAAAAACTACCAGACCACACATAAAAATGTTAAGTTTACGCCAAATGTTGGGGTCTGACCACATAAACCTGACACCCTTTAAACAAATGCAAGATAAATTAAACAAGTGCCAGTGAAACACATTAACCCAAATAAGGGCAAATTGGAGATAAATGAGTAAATAAAAATTCATTCTGCAAACCTATTGAGAGTATTGCCACACTCCAGAAAACATCTGAGCACATGTGCTGCCACACAGTGATCAACTCAGAAACACAACTCCACTAATGAGTCATTATCTGACGCACGATAATCAATTAATTGACCACGAGGGCAAAGTACCACACAGGTAACTCACTGTGCTGGCAATATTCCAGGCCTCCACACCTGTTATATTCTAGGAAGTCCTGCCTGGAAATGTCAGTGGTACTTACTGGCACAGACATGAATCACAGACAGGAAATCCGTACTTAGTAGTTCAGCCTGATGCATTAACATGATCTGCCTTTGACTGCTGTAATATAAACCGACAGTGACATCTGCTTTGAAGATAGAAGGATGTGCTTTGGTGAATCAATGTGAATGAATAATGACTTAATTTACTATGGAAAACAGTATGAATATTTGAATATATAACACCATGTGCAGATTGGATAAATCTTTCAAATGTTTTAAAGGCATTGAATAATCATGATATATGTTATTGGCTAATCAAATAGATCTGCGCATTATTAAAAAGAAGAACGTCAATCGATATGTTTGTTATATGGCAATAAATTATGCTAATGCTAAGCACCGATTAACCATTTCTATGAAAACATTAAGTTTGAGGGGAAAAAATTATGTTTGATTTAGAAACTAAACGGAAGACACCTTACTACATCATGTGTTTTGACTGGGGAACAATCATTTAGCAAAAATGGCTAAATGACTAATATATTACAGTGATCCCAAATACATTTTAGTCAATCAGTGTTATTATTTCTATATAATATAAATTTGTTTCCTTATATTGAAGTTTTAACATTTGCATCTCTTCTGTTTCACTGAATATTCTGCAGTCATCTGTGATCATAATGTGCATGAGTTATGACTTTCATGGAGAGCTGATGTTTTCAAGAGGTTTTGCTAGATGACTGATCATGGCATGAAATTGCATTTTCTTTATTTCATTTAGCCGATTCCAATCTCCATATTCATAAATGTCCATTGTTTGACAGGTTTACTCTGCTCATATTGTGCAATGTTCTTTTATTGCAACTACAAATGGTGCCATAATGTCGACTAAAGATTTATGGAACAGATATGATTTTTTATTCTGCAATAATTGTAGAGTTCTTTGTAGACAATACAATTGGAATGAACAGTACAATTAGTTTAGTAGCAAGGTAAGATACTTGTAACACTGAAGTGGATAAATGACTAAATGATGATGCAGTGAATTGCTAATAAAATCTACGATAGCTTTGAAAAATTCACTAGCATGAAAGAGTAATATACTTATTACATGAACATTCTTAGATAGGCTGTGAAAATACTGTTCAGTATCACTTAACTCTATCCCATCACTTGTCAAGCATAAAGTCATTGAGAACTGGACATGTTTTGAATGATATCTATCAGAGTATTAATTTATGCCATAAATTAAAATTAATGTGGTGCCCAGTGAACACAAGAATAAACCCTGAAATAGTCACTGCTGCGTCTGTGTTATCAAATGGTGAACTGCACAGTGTCCGTTCTAACAATAACATAATAATGTTCATTTTTTAAAGTCATGTTGACTAAATCACATTTAATGTTTGCTTAAATTTGAAAGAATCATATGAAATGTAAAAACTTTTTCTATTTCAACAATGACAATCATAAATTTACTTCATTATTTAGTAGATAGTATTAACACTAATTGGCAGCCACTGGCACTGGCACTGCCACTGACATGACAATGTAGGCCTACCACCCCTACCTCTTACATTTAATGAGTAAATCCATTTTGCGTAAGGACTAGTCATCAAATATCAAAGCAACTAAACGTAGCAGTACACTGCGATTTCACCAGACAGAATGATCACAAACCTAGTCAGCATGCAGTCTTTGCACTGACCGACCGTGACAGCAGCTTCGCTAGCCGGACGCCGTCGCCAACAGCTTGTGTTCAGCGCATCACCGGCGCCAATGAGACGGCAGCTGCTGATCCCCGGCAAAGCCATGATAAGGCATAACATCATAATGCCAAAAGGCGGCCGACAGCAAAATAAAAGATTGTTTACCAAATAAAATGCCAGTCTTGTCGACTGTTGTCTAGTGTACATGTCAGTGTTGATAATACTGCATTAGCTATCATTTTCTTACCGTTATCGTCGTCTTTGTCTCACATCTCGGTGACTAATATCATCCGCGGCGTCCGGCGGCTGAGCCATTCATTCACCCGAGTGCGCTGACCGACGAGTCGACGATAGCGCCATCTGCCGAATCGGGTCGATACGAAATATTTTTTATCGCAGTTTCCGAAGAAAAAAAACTACTTGAAAACGTCGCGACTCTTTATAAATAGTCATAAAACATAACTGCATAACATCGTATCTATAGAAGCATGCTGCAGTATGTCTTTTCAGCAACGTATTTCAATATAATATTATACATACACATTTAATTAAACGCATTGGTGAATCGCATGAATTATTTATTTGTTATGATTTAGAAATGCTGCGACACCGGCTGAGCAGGTATTGTAAGAAAGAATCCGACGTGTGTACTAATTATCCTAAAACGTGAACCGATGGACGTTTCCTCTGCAAGACGCTCTAGACACCTGCAGGAAATGAATCACCCCACGGAACTACCCGCCTTGGTTCAAGAGGATGAGCAAAACTCGTAAATTAAAAACACATCACTCCTATCCGAATGACATCATAATCGTTTACAACAAAAATAAATAGCGTTAGTCGGCTACTATCTGATGACTGATGTGTGAATGAAACGTTTCAACATTATTGAAAGATTGTGAACTTGAAACTCTGCGCTTTTCACTGAAAAGGCGTTTCTTCTGTGAAGCTGTTTGAAAAGGTCAGGAAGTACCATCCCACTGCATGGGACGAAATCGACCACATCCGATATGAACCGCCGGTTACACGTACTGTGCGTGTATTCCAGAAGAAATATTATGTATCATCATAATATAATATGACCTGCCGACTTCAGAGAAGATGACATTGTGTACATTAATTCATTCCGCGAATGAAGCACAACAATCGATGCACTACGGATAGGATTATGGGGTGGACCGGTTATAGGACGTGTACCCCCAACAGCATCGATTTTATTAGGCCTATGACCGTGCCTTTTCCCTTATTAATATTGTTTTCGACAGGGCTACTATCAGGGGCGTAGCTAGGCATAAATGCAAGTGGAAGCACTAATTAATGATATATCATTCTAAATTCTATCATCGGGGTCTAGTGCTCTAAATAGTTGTGTAGCATGTGTGACGATCCAATCAGTTGACATGCAGTGCGTTTTAAGTCACAATTATATATATATATATATATATATATATCATAGGTAAATAGAACATAGAACACGTACGCTAGGAGTAAATAGGAAAATACATAGTATTTTACTGCGTGAAACATGCTGAAAAGGTGGAGGACTTGAACGGTTAATATATACCATATTATATATAGCATACGTTTGAATGTGCAACACATTCATTACAGCCTTTTAATAATAAGCAAGGTAAATAGTGTAAATTGTACATGTGTTGTATCTCAGAGTTAAAACAAGTAAAAGCTGATATTTTTAAAGAGTTCTGTATTGTTTTCTTTAACATGGGTTCAGTTACTACACCCCCCTTCATTAGGGGATAAATGATAGGTTAGGGTATAGGTCGGGGTTGATTTCTTGAATCGTCGAGTATGTCTGGTTCCTCTGCGACATTCACTATTTCCCAACATTGCTTTCCAGTGATCCACTTTTTTGAAATTCACGCAGATTTCCAGGGATGTCGTCTTTGAACACCTCATACAGCTGGGCTATTCTTTCTGGTGTCATATGCACCAGTTGTTTCGGTGTGATGTAGGCTTACTGAACCACGTAGCGATCTTGGGCCATTAACGAATGAATGGTTGGTACATCGCCCTCTTCTTGTACCGACAATGGGGTGTCAGAAGGAACATTTTCGCGGTGTCTTTGTTTCCAGGACGGCTTGCTCGGTTGGATTTCAAATTCCGCTGCCAATTCCACAGCGTCTTCATATCATTATAGAAATGTTGTCAGAGGAAGTAGACTTTGGAGTACATGCTCAATCGTTACCAATGAAGTAAAACCTTTAGATTAACAACATGTAGCCCAATGCTTTGCCATTACCACCTGCTTCCAGATATTACAGAGCACACTACAGCTGTGAAGGTAGACCCGAATGTATACAGTTCGTTGGCACGTCTAGCCCATCTCGTCTCACAGAGTAGAGTGACTGTAGTTTGGTTTTGTTCTTAACGCCAGTTTTAGCTTTTAATCTTAGCCCATGGACGTCAAAACATTGATAGATTGTATCTAGTGAATTCGTATTTACCCGGCTGCTGCATTGCCAAGATAGCATTGAGGCGGTGTGGCGGTCCAGAACGTCGAGCGGTCTAGAACGTCGAAGGTTTGCGGTATGCAACGGTATGCAACGTCGAGCAGTCCTTCGTTCTTCGTTCTTCGTTCGTATACTCCATACAGCCCCTTCTGGGGCTAACATAGGAGTTTGTGCGGTGCGCAATGCTAATGGTGCATGAAGATGAAAGTGAAGTTAGAAGAACAATAAGAACAATAGAATTGAAAACGTGCGATTAACTGTGTAGGTAAGTGTAATAATTTGTGCAGATTAAAAACAGTTTGCTATGTCTATTTGTTGGCTGTAATCTGGTGAGGTGGGCTGGAGCCACAAGGTGGATGGTACCGAGGGCTTGTTGGAATGGGTGTAGTGTTGGTATGCTTATGACTTCTAGGGGGAGTGTGTTCCAGGCCCTAATGACTCTTGGATAGAATGAATATGCATATGTATCGATGCGTGCGTGGATTTGTATGTACTTGTTTGGATTGCTGTTTCGTGTACAGGAGCATGGGGTTATGATGTGTTGTGGTAACTTGATATTTATCAGGTTCTGTTTTATCTTGTAAAAGAAGGTGAGTTGGTGTTGTATTCGTCGTGTTTCAAGTGTTTCCCAGCCTAGTTTATTAATCAGTTCTGTAGTGCTTGTTTTGCGCCGGTGGTCATTTAGGGTAAATCTGGCTGCGCTTCACTGAATTTTTTCTAGGGTGTCGATGTTGTTTTGTTTGTGTGGGTTCCATGCTACAGTTGCACATTCCAGTTTGGGTCTTATTAACATGTTGTATGCTGTTTCTTTGACGTTAGGTGTTGCAGGGTGGAGAGTACGTTTTAGGAGGCCAAGTGTTCTAGCACATTGTGATGTGGTGGTGTGTATGTGTTTTGACCATGGCAACTTTGAGTCTATTGTGATGCCTAGATAAGGGTGTGATTCAACTTGGGAGATTGGTTGGTTTGTGGTTGTATAGGTGAAATGGCTAGGTTTTCGTTTTTGGGTAATTCTGAGGAGATGACATTTTGCGATATTGAAGTTCATTTGCCGCTTTGTTGCCCATTCGGAGAGTTTGTTTAGGTCTGTTTGTAGGATGTCATGGTCTTTGGGAGTTTGAATTTCTCTGTATAGGATGGAATCGTCTGCAAAGAATCTGATGTTTGAATTGATTGAGTTGGTGATGTCGTTTATGTATAACAGGAAGAGTACAGGGCCAAGGACTGAGCCTTGAGGCACACCGGAGATGACATTAGCAGGGGATGAGTGGGAGCCATTTACTGATACTGTCTGTGTGCGGTTTGATAAGAAAGAGTTTATCCATTGTAGTTTGGGACCAGTGATGCCGTAGTAGTTTAGTTTGTTGAGAAGGCGTTTGTGGGGAACTGTGTCAAAAGCTTTGTAGAAGTCGAGAAGGAGAATGTCGGTTTGTTTGTTATTGTTCATGGATGAAGCCCAATCATGAACTGCCTCCACGAGCTGGGTTTGACAGGAGAGTCCTGTTTGGAATCCATGCTGGTGATGGAGGATAACGTCGTTAGCATTGAAGTGTTTCCACATGTGGCTAAGGACGATATGCTCCATCACCTTGCATAGAATGCAGGTTAGGGAAATTGGCCTGTAGGTGGCAGGATTACTTTTGTTGCCTTTTTTGTGTATTGGTGTGACAAGAGCTGTGGTCCAAGCTTGTGGCAGTTTGCCGGTGGTGTATGATTGTTGGAATATGTGTTGAACAATTGTTGCTATTTCACTGGCAGTCTCCTTTAATACTCTTGCTGGGATTTCGTCTGGGCCTGTTGCTTTGTGTGGTTTTAGGGCTTCTAATTGTTTTTACGCCATTTACTCCAATGTCAAGTGTTTGTATTGAGGGGAATTGTGATGGGCCTTTGGATGGGATGGGGAGTTGTTCATTGTTGAAGACTGACTTGAAGTGGTTGTTTAGTGTGTTAGCTTTGTCATAATCAGTCGTTTGCATTTTGTTATTAATGTTGGGATGTAATGTTGGGATGCCAAGCTTTTCTGGTATTGTTTGTTTAATGAAGGACCAGAAACGCTTAGGGTTTGTGCTGAGGCTTTCACCTAGTGATATTATTGATGTATTTGTGATAGGATTTGGTTATTTCTTTCTTGACTACGTTCCTTAGGTTTTTGAAGTGTTCCCAGTGTTTGTTTTTCTTTGTTTTCTTTTCCTTAGCATGAGTTTTGTCCCGTTTTCTTTGCATTCTAATAATGTTTTTTGTGATCCATGGTAGATGTGGTTTGGATTTGGTCATGCGGCTGGGGATAGACTGTTCTATTAGTTTAGTGTAATTTTGATGAAAAAAGTTCCAGTTTGAGTCAATATCTAGATTGACGGGGTTTCGGTCAAAGTATTTTTTAGTAAGAAGAATGATGTTGGATTTAAGAGATTCCCAGTTTGCAGTTTTATAATTGTACACTTTGTGTGGAGGTGTAGTTTTTTTCTTCAATTGGTTCATGTTGATTTGGAAGAGGACTGCTTCGTGATCGCTCATGCCTGACACTGTTTTTATATTAGAGATAAGGGCGGGGTTTGATGTGAGTACAAGATCAAGGATATTGCCAGAGTCTAGTCGGGTGGGTTCATTTACCATGTTGGTTAGGCCATATTCGCTGACTATTTCAAGTAATTTATTGTGTTTTGTTGCTGTGTGTTGGTTTGTTGTGCACAGGTTTTCCCAGTTGATGTCCGGTAGGTTTAAGTCGCCAGCGATTATGATTGACGGTGGAAGCTTGCAAGAACGGTAGAGGATGGCCAGGGATTCATGTAGGGCTTCCAGTGATGCTGTATGATTATTTGGGGGTCTGTAGTATGATGCCAAGTAGACAGCTTTGTTGCGAAAGAAGTGCACTTTAGTCCAGACTATTTCACATGTTGTATTTAATTTGTCTTGGGGGTCTGCAATAATGTCATTTCTCGGTGCTATTAATACTCCACCTTCATGAGCGTTTCGGTCTTTCCTAATTGCTTCATAGTTTGTGGGGAGGAAGGAGTAGGTGGGGATGCTTGAGTCAAGTTTAGTTTCCACTAGGAATAGTATGTCAGGGTTTGTTGAATTTATTGTTGCCTGCATTTAGATTTAGTTTTGGCATTTGCTCGGTCAGGGGTAGATGTGTTTGCTGGGTTTTTGGTCATATATGCTGTGTGTGTGTGTGGTTGCTACTGTCTGGGAGAGATTCCAGAGTGGATAATTTGTTTGATGTGGTTACGTTGCTTGAGAACAGGCATCTGGAATAGTTAGGGAGACCACAACAAGAACAAAACCATAGGACACTATTGTGTTTCAATTGTTCATATGTGGTGTCATTTATTTGTACACATGAGTTGTGGTACCAGCAGTCACATTCGTCACACTGTATAGCATGGTGGTGTTCGTGTACCTCATGACTGCAGATGCCACATGGGAAGTCCGGGGTGGAGGTTGAAACGGGGCCAGGGTTTGAGTGAAAGTCCCATGCTTGGACTAATAGTCCACAAATGTACAGCCAGGACAGACAGTGGGGTTTAGTTGGCATCATCTTGTTTTTCTTTGTTGGTGTGTATTTAGGAAAAGACGGTAGCTTTCCTTTGAGAATTGATGTGGATGTTGAGGGGTCACTATCACTTGTAGAATTGTACAAGTAACTGTGTAAGTTTTCAGCAACAAGACACAACGATATCAGTAATCTGAATTTCATTCTTAAGTCGGAGAGTGGACTGATAAATTAAAGTCACATTTAAGTAATTTAAAGTCACATTTACTGATTTGATAATTGCTTGCTTATTTAAAAATGTGAAAAATCTGTTAAACACAAACTAAAGAATTTTATAACACGTACAATAAGATGAATGTATGAGGTATGTAGACCAGTGGAAGTTTCAAGTCCAGAACGTCGTTCCACGTATGCACATGCGCGCCGAACTGGCGTAACCTCAGGTGACCTCAAGTGGCCGATCAACTTTGACCCCGTGCGGAGAATGTCGAGGCTGAGTTCATGACCCCCGCGGCGACAGTGTTACATAATAAATCATTTCTGCCGAGACGTGTCGATAGCGAATTCAAACAATACACGGACTGCGTAAAGCAGTACATAACAAAGAAGACGCACCTGGCAAGTGCCACCCGCATGAGAAATGTTGTCCTCAGAGCGGTAAAGACTGGAAACTACCAAGTAGACGATGAGTAAACAAAACACTGTGTATTGCAGTTTATTATGGCCACACCTCGAAAAACCATGGGATGAGTGACAACTGATCTGTCAAGTAAAATGTCACATCGTGAATTTATTACACGTATGCTGCAAAAAATTTGCCCTGTGATCAAACATTGAAATTACTTCTTTATCTAAAAAAAAGTGGGCACTCATTTTCACGCGTATACATTGGTTTTCACATTAGACTTGGTAGAGGGCGTGAGTTCAGGGGGGAAAACCAAACTTCATATCCCTAAGTAAGCCTTAAAATTTAAATAAAATATATACAGTTGCTTAGCCTTAGGGTATATCTACTGATATGTGGTTGTAGCAATTACTGCTGCGCTTGAAATTTTAAATTACCAGACATGATGTTTAATGTACTTAAAGTACATTATCATTTGTTTAAACAACATAGTTTTCAGATAAAAATTTAAAACAAACCAGGGTTTATTATATACCAGTACACCATTGATTGTTCAACTTTGCAGTTATAATGTGTGTGTGTGTGTGTGTGTGTGTGTGTGTGTGTGTGTGTGTGTGTGTGTGTGTGTGTGTGTGTGTGTGTGTGTGTGTGTGTGTGTGTGTTTTGTGTGTGTTTAAAAAAATTAAAATTTAAAATTTATTTTAAAATAATAATATTATATATATTATATATAATACTAATGTTCTTCCCATATATTGTTCTGTTTATTTATTAATATTGTATGTTATTTGCCTTCATTTCTATATGTTATTGTAAAGAGCAACAATAAATTAGATTTGTGTTAGACTGTCTTTTTTTCCTTGCAGTTTAGTGTTGAGAATTTCCCCGGGTTAATGTGATTTTTTGAGTCTTTCAACACTTCTTATATATAAAAAATCTATTAATGATCAATCTGAAACATTTAAGGCACATAGTGATTTGGGGGTTACAGTGTGGCACTTTTAAATGTAACAATTATGCTACATCTGAAAACTATCTGCCTGATTGTAATATTCATTTGACAAAACAAACACCCCACAGGATTTAGAGGTTGGTAAGGGGTCAACAGGTGCCTGGGGGGGGGGGGGCCCCCCACATTTACTGTCAGGTCCCTGACATGTCCAACACATGGGTCTGATCAAACATATTGGACTATAAAAATTATACACATTAAAGAACTGTAACATTTATAAATAATGGCCTGACAACTTTATCCCAGAGGCCAAGGCAAAGAAAATTTCGTTATTATGTATCAGTAAATTACACTGGACGCTGTGGGTGCAGTCGATTGCTGCCCTTTGTCAGGGTTAACATTGACTGACAAGGGGTTACGGGGGGAAGGCAGCCCATAGAGGAAGAACTACCAGTTTCAAGCAGCTCTGATTCAGAGGAAAATGAAGACACAACCCTCCATTGATGTCTTGAAATGATCACATTTTTTTCAATAAAGTGTCATGTTATTGTGTTTTTGGATTTAAAATTTGAATAAAAGTGAATTCTTTTGTTGGTCCCCATTTTTTTTGTCCCCTTTGTTTTGAAAAGTGGGGGTACTGTGGCCCCCCTTAATTTTGGCTAAATTATAACACTGGTAAAAAAAGAGTAGATGCTAATGTCTTGGCGTATGTTGGAGGTTCAAACGCCAGGTAAATGCACAAACCTTTGTGCACAATTACCCCTGGATGGGCTGTTGACTGATAATTGCATCTGGCATATTATTTCCTTCATTGGTTGACATTTCATTAAAAAGAATGTCATTGATGCAACAATTTACTATCAATTGCATATAGATATATAATCCGATAAAAATCAGTCAACTGATTTACCCCAAAAATAAATAAATAAGTATACTTATATAGTGCCAAATTAGTTATAACTACTCGGGCGTTTTCTTCAGGAGGATTTGAAAAAAAAAATTTTTAAAAAGACTAAAATTAACTCTACATTACCAAAGTGCCACGTAAACAAATTAAGGAAAACAATAACTAAACAATTAAAAATATAGAAGGCTAAAAAACGTAAAACTAAAACATCATTTAAGAAAGTAGGAGAAAATTCTCTTAATAAAGGGCTAAAATGGGTTTTAAGGGGGATAACCCTTTATTTGACAGTTATGTACAAAAATGGTAATTTTTGCTACAATGCCTGCCTATGTATATTGACTACGTACATGCATAGTCTAGTTACTCTATCTTAATAAATATAATACATTAGACGAGTTTTAAAAAGACACTCATTTTATTATTTCTTAAAACATGGAGGCCAAAGTGGGCCCCCTCACAATGCTATGCGAGCCCCAAACGGGGAAAAGCCATAAACCCGCCAGGTTACCCCCCGGGCCCCACTCCCCACAATACATCCAGCTTTTGCATATTCTGCTGTTAGAATACAAATATCCGAATATCCCAGATAAGGCGTAGCGTAGTAATCTTCCTTCTATGTTTTTTACATGTTCTCAACTTTTGTGTGCCCTCTTTTCTTTGAAACGGGTGGTTGTAGGCACATTACCAGTCTTGCTGTGGCCTCGATGTGTTTCTTGTAATGACTGCCAGCTATGTTACAGGTCGTCCCTCTGTAGCTTGGCGCACTGTAGCTCCATGGGGCCCACTTTGGCCTCTGCATAGATTATCGTGGAGCCATTTTGGGATTATTGTGTTTATTCACTTCAAACTGAAATTGTTATTTTAACTATGGCCTATTGCTCCCTGAAACCCCATTTTCAGTTATTACCCTGACAATTTATGAAAAGGTGGTGTTTGTAAGGCATATCAATTATTTAAAAAAGTACCTAAAAAAAAATGTGATACTCAACGTTTTGCATTTGTGCCAAAGAAACAAATACAACATTGAATTGTGTCCCATGGAGGGGTTTTTAAATACTACTATTGTTGGTTTGACTGCATTGCATACCAGGAATGCTGTACAGATGGGGCCCACTTGGCTGACAGCCCACTTTCCCGCCCTTCCCCTACAAACTATATTAATTAATTTGCTCAAACTACCACCACTATTGCAACCCAAGAACAAAAGGGTCTTAATGACATTCATTAGGAACATCAATGTAACTATGATTATATAAAATAATTGCAGAAACTAGAGTGTTAGTGTACGTTCAGCCACACACAAACATCCGCCAAAGAATAATCACCAATGAAAAAGAGAAAGAAAAGATCTTGTGGCAGGTCCACTCTGCCCCCCATGCTGGCCACAGTTGCGTCAATGCCATTGTAGACAAGATAACCCAGCGATACTACTGGAAAAGGGTCATGGGTGACGTAAAAACATACGTAAGTGATCAGGAGGTGTAATGTATACGTATATAAACACAGACAAAGGGAGTGACATCATTTCACTTTAAGATTGGGGACATCGTCCTGAAACGAAACATGAGGAACATCGGGAGGAAAGGTGGCAAACTGGAGCCACAATGGAATTGCCCATTCAGGTAACAATTTTAATTATTTGCCTCAATTTAAACTTATCCTCAATAAATTTGACAAATGTTTCACGTGTCTTACTTACTTTTAAAATAAGAACTAATAAAGTGTGAACATTATAGATTGGGACAAGACAGCACTAATTAGAAACAAGATGCATGAGACAACATTGCAGCTGAATCCCAAATTGGCTAACTAACAACATACTTATTCAAATTTTAATTGGATTTCTTAAGTCCTTTACTTACTTTGAGTTTTCTGATAAATGCAATGACAAAATTGATCATTGGGGGTAAACTTAGTCATCGCAAGATGGTGATGATATTGGGGATTGGATTACTGTGAGAAAAAATAATATTCCTGATAATATTTCCTTATCATCA
>JAODUO010001304.1:0-10000 GCA_025642075.2 Ridgeia piscesae
CCGTGACGCCCACCGGGTGATGGTTCTATACTGAACCCGCCTATGATCCTGACGCCCACCGGGTGATGGTTCTATACTGAACCCGCCTATGATCCATGACGCCCACCGGGTGATGGTTCTATACTGAACCCGCCTATGATCCTGACGGCCACCCGGTGATGGTTCTATACTGAACCCGCCTATGATCCGTGACGCCCACCGGGTGATGGTTCTATACTGAACCCGCCTATGATCCATGACGCCCACCGGGTGATGGTTCTATACTGAACCCGCCTATGATCCATGACGGCCACCCGGTGATGGTTCTATACTGAACCCGCCTATGATCCGTGACGCCCACCGGGTGATGGTTCTATACTGAACCCGCCTATGATCCATGACGCCCACCGGGTGATGGTTCTATACTGAACCCGCCTATGATCCATAACGCCCACCGGGTGATGGTTCTATAATGAACCCGCCTTTGATCCATGACGCCCACCGGGTGATGGTTCTATACTGAACCCGCCTATGATCCATGACGCCCACCGGGTGATGGTTCTATACTGAACCCGCCTATGATCCATGACGCCCACCGGGTGATGGTTCTATACTGAACCCGCCTATGATCCATGACGCCCACCGGGTGATGGTTCTATACTGAACCCGCCTATGATCCATAACGCCCACCGGGTGATGGTTCTATACTGAACCCGCCTATGATCCATGACGCCCACCGGGTGATGGTTCTATACTGAACCCGCCTATGATCCATGACGCCCACCGGGTGATGGTTCTATACTGAACCCGCCTATGATCCATGACGCCCACCGGGTGATGGTTCTATACTGAACCCGCCTATGATCCATGACGCCCACCGGGTGATGGTTCTATACTGAACCCGCCTATGATCCATAACGCCCACCGGGTGATGGTTCTATACTGAACCCGCCTATGATCCCTGACGCCCACCGGGTGATGGTTCTATACTGAACCCGCCTATGATCCATGACGCCCACCGGGTGATGGTTCTATACTGAACCCGCCTATGATCCATGACGGCCCCCCCGGTGATGGTTCTATACTGAACCCGCCTATGATCCATGACGCCCACCCGGGGGATGGTTCTATACTGAACCCGCCTATGATCCATGACGCCCACCGGGTGATGGTTCTATACTGAACCCGCCTATGATCCATGACGGCCACCCGGTGATGGTTCTATACTGAACCCGCCTATGATCCATAACGCCCACCGGGTGATGGTTCTATACTGAACCCGCCTATGATCCATGACGGCCACCCGGTGATGGTTCTATACTGAACCCGCCTATGATCCATGACGCACACCGGGTGATGGTTCTATACTGAACCCGCCTATGATCCATGACGGCCACCCGGTGATGGTTCTATACTGAACCCGCCTATGATCCATGACGCCCACCGGGTGATGGTTCTATACTGAACCCGCCTATGATCCGTGACGCCCACCGAGTGATGGTTCTATACTGAACCCGCCTATGATCCATGACGCCCACCGGGTGATGGTTCTATACTGAACCCGCCTATGATCCATGACGCACACCGGGTGATGGTTCTATACTGAACCCGCCTATGATCCATGACGGCCACCCGGTGATGGTTCTATACTGAACCCGCCTATGATCCATGACGCACACCGGGTGATGGTTCTATACTGAACCCGCCTATGATCCATGACGCACACCGGGTGATGGTTCTATACTGAACCCGCCTATGATCCGTGACGCCCACCGGGTGATGGTTCTATACTGAACCCGCCTATGATCCATGACGCCCACCCGGTGATGGTTCTATACTGAACCCGCCTGTCATATATGAATACCGAAACTTGGGTCGTTTCGTTCACCCTACGTTGCCCGAGTGTTTCGGAAGAGGCGTTTCGGAAGTTTGCACTAGGAGCCGTGAACGTTTCCATGGAGTAAGATATTGTTTAAACCTTGTCGGTGACTCCCTCGTTTCTCAATAATAGTAACTGACGGTCATTAATGGAAGAAGACGGATTGGGGTATGCTGACGTGACATGGTGACTGGGAACACTACCAAGACAGCACTATGTACAAGGACTACCGTGACGCCATCTAGCGGTAATTGTTTGGAGACGTCGACACGTTATGGGAGTAAAACACAAATTGTGAAGTATTTAAAAATAACTAATCTGAACTGTTCATTCTGATAAATCTCCATGACGGCCATGCAAGGTGTATAACATGATGGAATGCATTTATAATGTGCTGTAGAGTTTACTTAGAACAGCTTAGGTTAGTTTAGTGAGGTTCTGGTTGCAGTAGCAGGAGGGAAACTTTGTACTGGGATGTCTCGTCGAACGCTGTCCACACAATGACCGGCCATCTATTGTCCACAGAATGACCGGCCATCTATTGTCCACAGAATGACCGGCCATCTATTGTCCACAGAATGACCGGCCATCTATTGTCCACACAATGACCGGCCATCTATTGTCCACACAATGACCGGCCATCTATTGTCCACACAATGACCGGCCATCTATTGTCCACACAATGACCGGCCATCTATTGTCCACACAATAACCGGCCATCTATTGTCCACACAATAACCGGCCATCTATTGTCCACACAATAACCGGCCATCTATTGTCCACACAATGACCGGCCATCTATTGTCCACACAATGACCGGCCATTATTGTCCACACAATGACCGGCCATCTATTGTCCACACAATGACCGGCCATCTATTGTCCACACAATAACCGGCCATCTATTGTCCACACAATGACCGGCCATCTATTGTCCACACAATGACCGGCCATCTATTGTCCACACAATGACCGGCCAGGGGATGACCGGTGATCTACAGTCCAGGGGACGGCCGGTGATCACCTGTCCAATCGATGACCAGTGATCTACTGTCCAAGGGATGACCGGTGATCTACTGACCAAGGGATGACCGGTGATCTACTGTTCAAGGGATGACCGGTGATCTACTGTTCAAGGGATGACCGGTGATCTACTGACCAAGGGATGACCGGTGATCTACTGACCAAGGGATGACCGGTGATCTACTGACCAAGGGATGACCAGTGATCTACTGTCCAAGGGATGACCGGTGATCTACTGACCAAGGGATGACCGGTGATCTACTGTCCAAAGGATGACCCGTGATCTACTGACCAAGGGATGACCGGTGATCTACTGACCAAGGGATGACCGGTGATCTACTGCCAAGGGATGACCGGTGATCTACTGCCAAGGGATGACCGGTGATCTACTGCCAAAGGGGTGACCGGGGATCTACTGACCAAGGGATGACCGGTGATCTACTGTTCCCAAAGGGGGGACCGGTGATCTACTGTCCAAAGGGGTGACCGGTGATCTACTGTCCAAAGGGTGACCGGGGATCTACTGACCAAGGGGTACCCCTTGAAAACTCTTTTTTAAAATATATTATTAATAATATATTATTATAATATATTATAAAATTAAATAACACACAACCCCCCCACGGGGGCCCCCTCCCCACAGGAGCCCCCTTAAGGGAGGGGGTTTTTAACCTGCTCGACGTCGGAGATCCACGAGCCGAGTCAAAGGCGCAGTGCGGCGGTGAAGGGGGAAAAACTTCCCTCGACCGCACACAACGACCCGGGCATCAAGGGGGGTCGCCCGTCACGTGACCGTCGTGGGGGACGAGGATCTTTTGTCATTCACGTTCCCTAGCCCGGACCCACGTCCGCGGAAACGTCGCGGGGGTCGTCTATATAAGGATGACCGCAGTGGACATGTGTCCGCTTTTTGGAAGGTTTTATATATATATATATATATATATATATATATATATATATATATATATATATATATATATATATATATATATATATATATATATGATAAACCCAAAAAGGGTTTTCATTTTCAAAATGCAACGGGTTTTTTTTTAAAGTATCCCTTTTTTGATATTTTTCTCATGCGACTCTTCATAACGGCCATTATTCATTACGGTAATATAATAATAAGAAGAATAATAATAATGTTTGTTTTATATAACGCCATACCCAGAGCGTTCATAGTCCTTAAGCTATTAATTATAGCAAAATAAGACAACAATATTACACCCTCCCGACGAAGAGTGACCTTAATGTACAGGTTTTACTGATTCTAGAGATTCTTGTACTTTTTCATATATCAAAAAGTACAAGACACAATGGCAGGTTGACTGTGAGCTGTGAGCAGGCGACGGCCGCGGAGTGACGCGTGGTTGGAAGGTGCAGTTGGTGGAGTGAGTTTGTTGTCATGTTTGTACAAACGTCGTGTTGTTCGCTGCTACGGTGATCTGTGTGTTTGTATGTCATATATGAAAAGTTTCTACTTGTTTTGGCTCGTACACATCATTGTGATGCGGCAGACTATATAAATTGATCTCCATATGACCAAAGTTTGCTCAACGTCTATGTGCAATAATCCATAAAACTAGCGTACATAAAAACCTACTTGAAAAAGACAAGAAATGCGCGCGCGCGCATGTGTGTGTTGTGTGTATGATTAGTGACTTTTAGTTTTCTACCAAATACGTTTTTAGGATGATTCTGCGAATCTACTGGCCCAATAAAATTCCCAACAAGGAACTCCACGAAAGACCATCTTTATCGAGGTCCATTCTGAGAGTAGCCATGCCCTGGACTCCTGGTGGCAAAGGAGCACGGGGGAGACCAAAGGAGACATGGAGAAGATCTGTGGAGCGGCAGATGAACGCACTGGGATGGAGACAGGAACAATTGGGCGGTCTTTGGTTACGGTCTTAAGTAAGTATGTTGCGGGCGTGCGTGTGTACGTGCGTATGTGTGTCGAAGGGACGTCGACTTACTTGTTGAAGAGATAGAGGTCAGGCGTCCACACTCTGGACGAAGGCAGCGTCGTGGTCTCGATGTTACCGTATTTCTTCGGGTTCCACAGCAACACCTCATCCCGCCATTCCTAGCGCAACCACGACACGTACAGTACGTGACGTGTGTGTGTGTGTGTGTGTGTGTGTGTGTGTGTGTGTGTGTGTGTGTGTGTGTGTGTGTGTGTGTGTGTGTGTGTGTGTGTGTGTGTGTGTGTGTGTGTGTGTGTGTGTGTGTGTGTGTGTGTGTGTGTGTGTGTGTGTGTGTGTGTGTGTGTGTGTGTGTGTGTGTGTGTGTGTGTGTGTGTGTGTGTGTGTGTGTGTGTGTGTGTGTGTGTGTGTGTGTGTGTGGTGTGTGTGTGCGTGTGGTGTGCGTGTGCGTGTGCGTGTGGGTGCGCGTGCGCGTGCGCGTGCGCGTGCGCGTGCGCGTGTGCGTGTGCGTGTGCGTGTGCGTGCGTGTGCGCGTGCGCGTGCGTGTTTGTGTGAGTTTGTGTGTATGTGTGTGCATGTGCATGTGCATGTGCATGTGCATGTGCATGTGCATGTGCATGTGCATGTGCATGTGCATGTGCATGTGCATGTGCATGTGCATGTGCATGTGCATGTGCATGTGCATGTGCATGTGCATGTGCATGTGCATGTGCATGTGCATGTGCATGTGCATGTGCATGTGCATGTGCATGTATGCATGTTAGTGTGTATAGTTGTACACGTATGTCTGTATGTATGTATGTAAATATGTATATATGTAAATATTCACGTATGTATTTATGTATGTATGTATGTATGTATGTATGTATGTATGTATGTATGTATGTACGTATGTACGTGCGTATGTATGTATGTATGTATGTATGTATGTATGTATGTATGTATGTATGTATGTATGTATGTATGTATGTATGTGATGTATGTATGTATGTATGTATGTATGTATGTATGTATGTATGTATGTATGTATGTATGTATGTATGATTATGTAAGATGTGCAGTTCAGCCTGCGTGGTGACGCACACTTTGGTCACCATGGTTTGGTTCATCTCCGCCTGCGGGCGCACACAATGCAACGCAAATGTTTTATCAAAGCATACAATCACTCTCGAATTTATTTCAGTTTTATTAACACTGGCAGGTGCCACATTACACATTGCATTACAATTTGATTTCGTCTATTTACATTGAACACACATGCGTGCATTTATACATGTTCTAGTCACGTTACGTAGGGGTGGTCAGTATATAAATGTTACGAGTTCGTTTACAGCGAAAAGACATCGTAATCTTGGCGGGAAAATTGGTGGATGTAGAGGTTTGAAATTGGTGGTGTATAAAATTTGAAAAAGAAGCGGAAATATTGATTGATAAGTATTATACTTGTGTTAAGGTTATTCATAAAGTGGTACTGGACATATATTGAGTAGTAGTTTTGGTTAAAGTTTGTAAGTTAACAGTATATTTGAACAGATTAGTATAGTGGGTGATAAAAGGGTAATCTAGGCTTCGACAAATTGTAAACAAGATTGAGCAAATCTCTTTATTTGATATAGTATATAAGAGATAAAGCAATAAGAGTAACAACTACATATGTAAATAAAACTGTAAATAGGTATCATTGTTATTAAAAATAAACAAGCGTTTTATAGGAACCCTTGTTTGTTTATATAGGTAGTGTCCAACTTTCCGCTAGGGAACGGTACCAGTACAGACAAAACTTATTGTTCATGGTAGCATAGGTATAAGTTGTTTATAACATAAAGTGTGCTGCAGTTGCTTACACAATAAACAAACAGTCTTTCTAAAGACTAAGTTGGTTTAAACAAGAGTTGATTTTGACAAATCGTAATATGGCACCTGGCAAGCGGAAAATGAAGGCAAGGAGGCACTTGGTGTGTAACCACTGCCACAGCTTGGTGGATTTTGCCGTATCGGGGTGCAAAAAACTTGGTCAGAGACAACGGAGGAAGGGTTTACGTCCCAATTTTTAGGGTGTTGGAAATGGACTGTCTGACAGCAGAGTTAGCCAGGCTAACGGATTTTGGGAAGGGGATGCAGAGTGGAGGGGGGGTGATTGCAAGGACAACAAATGGAGAAAGAACAACAGGAAACATGACATGCAGGAAGGTGACGGGGAGAAAGTGACAGTAGAGAAGGGGGGGAAGGACAAGGGGACAGGAGATGAGAGAAGTAGATGCTACAGGAGGTAAACGAATGGAAGAAAGGAAGTGGGAGGTGATGTGCCAAACGGAAGTCAATAAAAAGGACGATAAAGGGAAAAAAAAGAGACCGGAAAAAAAGGGAACAACAGAAAAGCGGCGGGGAAAAGTCAGCAACCGGGGAGATGCAAAACGGAGGACTACTCTGAAGCAGTGATCGGGGGGGCTTAGCAGAAAGGTTTTAGGCCCTTTTAAAGACCGGGACATTAAAGCGGAAAAGCTGTTGGCTTGGGGGGACTGGGTAGAGAGTGTTAACGGGAAAGATTCAGGCCAAGGGGGGTCTATATTAGTACATGTAGGGACGAACAATGCAGACAGGGATGGAACAACCAGGATAGAAAAAAGGGATACAGAGAGTTGGAGAGACACTGAAGAAGACGAGATTGAACAGATCTACTCTCGGGAATCTTGCCAGTGATGGGGGGAAAGGGGAACAACATTTAGAAATTGCAAGAGGATGGCAATTAACGGACTATTAAGCAGATGTGTGAAGAAGGGGAGTTGGATTTGTAGATTTGTGGGGTTTTTTGTTGGTAAAGAAGACATGTTTATGAGAGATGGCCCCCATCTAAGCGGAAAGGGCGCAGCAGTGTTCCCCGAGAACCTTCTTCGATCGATGAATAATGGAACGGTTGCAACTTTTTAAACTATTTTCCCGGGGGGGAAAAGAGAACCCAAATACAGACATAGTAAAGGAAAAAAGAATCAAAAGAACGGGGAAAGCCTCGAATTTTTTAAAAATTGTGTTTGTTTAAATGCAAGGACAAGTAAACAAAAGTAATGAACTAAACATTATGGTAAAATTTTCCCTACATAATAGGTATAACTAATCGGGACCCCGATATATCAGTGCCGAATTGGGAATGACAGGGTATGTAATGTTTAGGAAAGAAGATTAGGAAGAAGGGGAGGCGGAGTTATTTTATATTTAAAGAATCCATCCAACTTAAAATAAAATTAAAAAAAGAAGCAGAATGTGAAGAACTTCTGGTGTAACATAGTTACAGGAAAGTCAACATTAACTGTTGGGTTAGTGTATGGGAGTCCAAACATAAGCATGGAAGAGAATGAAAAAATACATAACGCTATCAAAGAAGTGAGTAAACGGGACTGTATTATTATGGTGGATTTTAACCATGGGCATATACAATGGACATCTCTACAGATACCGGGAGAGGGATCAAGAGTTTTTAAATTTAGTACAAGATAGTTTCCTTTCTCAACATGTGTTAGAGCAACCAGGGGCGGAACGTGTTAGACATGTATTGAGCTCACAGAATGAATTTGTTGATAATGTCAAGATATGTGAGCCACTGGGGTGTAGTGATCAACCAGATACATTTTATCATCAAAGAAAAGGGAGAACGGAATAGAAAAATAAGGTACAGGAAAAATTTTCACAAAGGAAGATATAAGGACATGAGGGAATATTTGCAAAGATAGACTGGAAAACACACTGAAGAATAAACACAACAGAATGCTGGAATATTTTAAAAGTGAAATTGACTGCGTCGTTGACAAATTTGTCCCCTTAAAAAACGGGAAACGGCAAAGAAGAAACACTTATCGAAGAAAACCATTGAAAAATCAAGTCCAAAAAATTTGGAAGACATATAGACATACCGGAAGTGAAGAAGACTATAGCATTTATAAAGAAGCACTAAATCAAGCTACAGCTGAAAAAACAAAAGAAGCTACGAACAAAAAAAACTTTTAATATAAAACATGACAGCAAGAGTTTTTTGCGTATGTTCGAAGTAAACAGAAAGTTGGATAAGGTCGGGCCTCTAGAAGGTAGTGATGGAAACATAATAACAGGGGGTTCTTAATGGCAGAAAACCTAAAGAGTACTTTGTTCGGTGTTTACCAGGGGAAAATATTAGTATATTACCAGTCTTGAGACTAAGTTCGAAGGGAGAGTTTGACTATTTAGGACAACTAATTGTAACCCCAACAATGGTAGCTATGACAATAAGAGACATGAAGGATAATAATCACCTGGAGTGGATGGGATTCCTCCCAAATAACTATTGGAAATTGTAGAACAAATCAGCATACCTTTACAAAGTGCCACACCAAAGACTACTACTTAAACTAAAGGCCCACGGCATAGGAAATGGAATGATAAACTGGATAGAAAAATGGCTTATTGATAGAAGACAAAGAGTAGTAGTTGATGGGGAGGTTTCAAAATGGAAAACGGTTTTGAGTGGAGTACCGCAGGGATCAGTACTGGGGCCTATTTTATTCTTAAATATATCAATGATTTGGATGATGACATAACAAGCAAGGTTTGAAGTTTCGGACGACACAAAAGTGTTTGGAAAATTAAAAGTGATGAGATGACAGATTTACAAAATGATCTTAATAAGTTGATAGAATGGTCTGAGAAGTGGCAAATGCTGTTTAATTTTGGAAAGTGTAAGTGCCTTCACACAGGCATGGGAATGAAGATCACAATATACAAGGGTGATACTGACTAAATATACCTTAAAGGAAAAGGACTTAGGGTTAACTATTAGTGCTGACATGAAGGTATCAGAGCAGTGTGGGAAATTTCAGCAGCGAAGGGGAAAACCCAAAATTTTGGATTAATTAGGCGAAATTAGTGTACAAAGAAAAAGAACTAATAATACCGCTGTATAAAACAATAGTTAGGCCTCACTTAGAATATTGTATACAAGCATGGATGCCATATCGCAAGAAGGATATTGATATGCTACATGCTCTATTGAAAGAGTACAAAGGAGAGCAACCAAAATGATACAAAAACTCAGGAATATTAGTTATGAAATGCATCTAAAAGAATGTGGTTTAACAACACTAGAAACCAGAAGATTGAGAGGAGATCAGATTGAGGTGTTTAAAATATTGAATGGATATGAAAATATTGACAGAAATATTTTTTTC
>JAODUO010001304.1:32500-37500 GCA_025642075.2 Ridgeia piscesae
GAATGATACATAGAAAGGAGCATAAGTAGGATGTGCTGCCGGCGTTACCTGAGTGTCGAACGGGAAGTAGTACACGTGTATCCTGCACGCCGTCTTCAGCATCAGCGGGTAGCTGTTCGACACAGCGCCTCTGTGCGTGATGTGAGCGATAGAGTCATAGCCTTGGTCGGTTCCGCTCGTGTCGACACTACGAAAACATCGCCGCTACTTTGTTGGGTACAATACTACACACCGACGAGGCATTGTTAGTGAGACGTCCACATACAGCTATTTCGATTAACTACGATCTTTTAACGCAAGGTAGCAGGTGTTTTACGAAAAAACGAAATGCTGTCATATTTGTCTTAACAATCATGTGTACGTATATCTACGGACACAACACGGGTGGTCAACCTTGTGAAAAAGCTTCTGGAAATGCGTTATTAGCCTCCAACTACACCCGCTCAAATTCATACGTCCAGCCTAGAGTTATATATCCATGACCAGTGAGACTTTATGGTAGATGGTGTGAAGTTGTTTGGTTAATTAGTTAATAATTTAGATATTTAGTTAGTTAGCAGGTTGGTTAGTTCTTTGCTCTCTTGGTTAATTAGTTGGTTAGTTAGTCAGTTAGTTAGTTAGACATTTAGTTAATGTGTCAGCCAGTCAATCGTTCACTCAGTCTGTCAGTCAGCCAGTCAGCCAGCCAGCCAGCCAGCCAGCCAGCCAGACAGCCATACAGCCAGACAGACAGGCAGCCAAACAGCCAGCCAAAGAGACAGGCAGCCAGCCAGCCAATAGCCAATCAGTCAGTCAGTCAGTCAGTTTGTGTAAGCAGCGATGTTTGTGGCATAAACTAAACAATTTCTTACCACCCTACTGGTAGAGCAGCTATCGAGAGGACTATGTAGACCTACATTGAGACTTTCATATAGAGACCATGTTGTTGACATTATCATGGTCTCACCTGTCATATATCCGTATATCCGGTCTCCAGATGGTGTGAACAGGAATGTGTATGTTCCGTGTGTTGTTGTACATGGCCGGCTCCCAGTGTATGTTAGCGTCCGTCCAAGACTGCGCAATGGACAGATTACATCGAATGTGGCGCAACAAGCAATGCGCCTGTGCAGTGGTAGTCACAAGACCCCGCTGCATTGGTCCAGCAGATTTTCAGATATTAATTTTAATGTCATACATTATCGCAATGCAAGTTTTGCTTAACTATTAGATATATAAATATGCAAACGCTATTCTACAAAGATACAATTAACGTTGAATGGAAGATTTCGACAGAGAACAAAACTGGTCAACACACTTTTCAAGCATGTTATCAAAAATAGATTTCAACATGCCATACTATAATGCTTTAAGAAACGTAAATTATATTTCACTGAAACAGAATACCTATCCGTTAATAGATCAGTAATTATAATAAATAATAGTTCACAATCATACGGTACGGTGACTCCTGTTCAGTCGTTGTTTGTTCCGATGGAAAACATATCTTCAATATCAACAAATTATTTAGCATATTGTTTTTAACTTGTCTTGCCTACAGTTGATATCGTTAGCGTGGACGTTTATGAGTTCTTGCTTCGCGTATGCATATATAAACACACACGCGTTGTAGGGTGAGGATTGTATGCTTGATTGTTTCAATTGTAGGGGATATTGCATTTCTTACATGTGAGGTTGGCTTATAAGCAGAACTTTACCTGGTGCATCCAAACGTTGGTGAGTAGATGCTGCTGTTTCTCTTCCTAGAACAAACCGTGTACACATATTTGCAGAACATGACTACAGCACAAAAGTTAATATTTTCTATTTCTGTGCTTTTCCATTTTAGCTCAAGCGATGTTTCGTCAAAGGCGCTTACATTTGTAAACAAATTAACATAATCGCAAGAGTCTTCTTCATGCCTTAATTATGTATTCATTTCAGATGAATTAGTTTTGCAGAAATATATAGTTTTAATAAAAGCTATCAATTAATTAGATTAGTTTCACAGTGTTTATGATTAGACCAGTCGGCAGAACAATAAAATGGCTGCAGGTTAAAAACAAAAAGAGTCGGCATAGAAACAAAATGCCTGAAGTTTGAAAACGAGGACGACATAAATTGCAATGGAAGGACGCGTTAATATACATATTAAATGACTGGGAGAATTGGGGGAATGAAAGCGAAATACAATTAGAATGCAGACGGGAAGAGGAGGAAGCGTTCTCTGGCAAGCACTCGTATTTCTCTGCTGTAGTCATTGCATCACACTGCATCACTGCTCTCAACAACAAAAACAGCAACAACAACAACAACAACAACAACAACATCAACATCAACATCCACAACATCAACATCAACATCAACATCAACATCAACATCAACAACAACAACAACAACTACAACTACAACTACAACTACAACTACAACTACAACTACAACTACAACTACAACTACAAAAACAAAAACAAAAAACAAAAACAAAAACAAATAAAAAAATAAAAACAAAACAAAACCCAAAAACAACAACAACAACACAACCACAACCACAACCACAACCACAACCACAACCACAACCACAACCACAACCCAAAAAAAATCAAAATCAAAATCAAAATCAAAATCACAATCACAATCACAATCACAATCCTCCCAATCACAATCACAATCACAACCACAACAACCACAACCACAAACACAACCACAACCACAACCACAACCACAACCACAACCACAACCACAACAACAACAACAAAACAACAACAACAACAACAACAACAACCACAACCACAACCACAACAACAACAACAACAACAACAACAACAACAACAACAACAACAACAACAACAACAACAACCACAACCACAACAACAACCACAACAACAACAACCAAAACCACAACCACAACCAAAACCAAAACCAAAACCACAACCAAAACCAAAACCACAACCACAACCACAACCACAACCACAACCACAACCACAACCAAAACAACAACAACAACAACAACAACAACAACAACAACAACAACTACAACTACAACAACAACAACAACAACAACAACAACTACAACTACAACTACAACTACAACTACAACTACAACTACAACTACAACTACAACAACAACAACAACAACAACAACAACCACAACCACAACCACAACCACAACCACAACCACAACCACAACCACAACCACAACCACAACCACAACCAAAATCAAAATCAAATCAAAATCAAAATCACAATCACAATCACAATCACAATCACAATCACAATCACAATCACAATCACAACCACAACCACAACCACAACAACCACAACCACAACCACAACCACAACCACAACCACAACCACAACCACAACCACAACAACCACAACAACAACAACAACAACAACAACAACAACAACAACAACAACAACAACCACAAC
The DNA here is from genome assembly GCA_025642075.2 of Ridgeia piscesae. Lineage (NCBI taxonomy): Eukaryota > Metazoa > Annelida > Polychaeta > Sabellida > Siboglinidae > Ridgeia > Ridgeia piscesae. Next base: position 35,909 of record JAODUO010001304.1, read on the forward strand.
CACAACCACAACCACAACCACAACAACAACAACAACAACAACAACAACAACAACAACAACAACAACAACAACAACAACACACAACCACAACAACAACAACCACAACAACAACAACCAAAACCACAACCACAACCAAAACCAAAACCAAAACCAAAACCAAAACCACAACCACAACCACAACCACAACCACAACAACAACAACAACAACAACAACAACAACAACAACAACAACAACAACAACAACAACAACAACAACAACAACAACAACAACAACAACAACAACAACAACAACAACAACAACAACAACATTACTATCGGTAAATGAATGCAATGCATGATCATACCAGAAAGACTATGCGCTTGAGTGTGACTCCAAGAGAGACAACGGTGGCGTTTCGGTTTCGGTTCACCGGCACCTCTCTGTAGTCGTAGCCTCTATCTTCCAGATTCTTTACTATTTCCGTTGTATGTCCGTTGTATGTGCAAAAGGGGGGCTGTGAACGGACTGTCGCACGAGATGACGTCATCACAAATGGTCAAGTGAGCATTAACGAAGAAACATACGACGAATCCGCGCTTACGTATCACGTGGACATACAAAGTGTAGTCAATATCATATATTATATCAAAGTATTTTAAGTGACTACATGAGTGTGGTGTTTCTTAAGCGGGTGTATCAAAACTACACGTAATTGTTGTATAAGTTTGATATATATATATATATATATATATATATATATATATATATATATATATATATATATATATATATATATATATATATATATTAAAAACTAATAATAAATATATTATAACTTTGATATAAAATAGTAATCGGGATGAATCATGAAGAATCATGAATATTCAGTATCACGAGTATGATGACTAATTAATATTGGCCTTAGTGGAGGGCAGTGTTCTTCTGGAATGACGCTAAGAAATGTCTTCAGACAAGGTTTGAAACTGGTGTCACGAGGTTTAGCAACACTTGATATGATAAAGTGTTCCATAACACAAGTCGCAGCAGCGACAGTATATTACTGATAAAAGTACGCGCACTTGTCACTTGAAAAGTTCCGCTAACTTTCAAACCAAAGAACCAGAAACATAGACAAAATAAATACCATCAGAGATTAATTGCAAAGTTTGACGAGTAGCAACATAAAGACAGTTACCGTAAAAGAGCAAAACGGTCGTTCCAAATGTCAAGTACCAAATCGTAGTCATTCTTTTTTACTTCTGTCACTTCCAGAGTGTTCAATTGCTGTTAGTTGGCATGGCAACATCAACTTGTATTCCGCCTATATGACGTCACTGACAATGACGGGTAGTACTGGGTAACACCCAGTAGCGGACTTCATTCCTAAGGTAGTATGCTACTGGTCATATTTAGCAATAATTAATAAAATAATAAAAATGGGCATATTTAGCAATAGTTAATACAATCAAGCCGCTGCTACAATCGTGCACATGAAAAGAAATATATAATGCCTTAGTTCAACCCCATTTATCATTTAGTCTACTTGCTTGGTATAGTAACATTCGTGGCAATTTAACTAATATAAGCAGACTATTTAAACTTCAAAAAAGCT
>JAODUO010001304.1:47500-50000 GCA_025642075.2 Ridgeia piscesae
TGTTGAATTGTTGAATTGTTGAATTGTTGAATTGTTGAATTGTTGAATTGTTGAATTGTTGAATTGTTGAATTGTTGAATTGTTGAATTGTTGAATTGTTGAATTGTTGAATTGTTGAATTGTTGAATTGTTGAATTGTTGAATTTGTGAATCGGTGAATCGGTGAATCGGTGAATCGGTGAATCGGTGAATCGGTGAATCGGTGAATCGGTGAATCGGTGAATCGGTGAATCGGTGAATCGGTGAATCGGTGAATCGGTGAATCGGTGAATCGGTGAATCGGTGAATCGGTGAATCGGTGAATCGGTGAATCGGTGAATCGGTGAATCGGTGAATGGGGAAGGGGAAGGGGAAGGGGAAGGGGAACGGGAACGGGAAGGGAAAAAGGGGAAAAAGGAAAGGAAAGGAAGGGAAGGGAATTAATCTAAATCAACGGTGAAGGGGGAACGGGAACGAACGAACGAACAAAGAACGAACGAACGAACGAACGAACGAACGAACGAACGAACGAACGAACGAACGAACGAACGAACGAACGAACGAACGAACGAACGAACGAACGAACGAACGAACGAACGAACGAACGAACGAACGAACGAACGAACGAACAAACAAAAACAAACGAACGAACGAAGAACGAACGAACGAACAACGAACGAACGAACGAACGAACGAAGAACAACGAACAACGAACGAACGAACGAACGAACGAACGAACGAACGAACGAACGAACGAACGAACAACGAACGAACAACGAAGAACGAACGAACGAACGAACGAACGAACGAACGAACGAACGAACGAACGAACGAACGAACGAACGAACGAACGAACGAACGAACGAACGAACGAACGAACGAACGAACAAACGAACGAACGAACGAACAACGAACGAACGAACGAACGAACGAACGAACGAACGAACGAACGAACGAACGAACGAACGAACGAACGAACGAACGAACGAACGAACGAACGAACGAACGAACGAACGAACAAACAACGAACGAACGAACGAACGAACGAACGAACGAACGAACGAACGAACGAACGAACGAACGAACGAACGAACGAACGAACGAACGAACGAACGAACGAACGAAGAACGAACGAACGAACGAACGAACGAACGAACAACGAACGAACGAACGAACGAACGAGGAACAAGAACAACGAACGAACGAACGAACGAACGAACGAACGAACGAACGAACGAACGAACGAACGAACGAACGAACGAACGAACGAACAACAACGAACGAACGAACGAACGAACGAACGAACGAACGAACGAACGAACGAACGAACGAACGAACGAACGAACGAACGAACGAACGAACGAACGAACGAACGAACGAACGAACGAACGAACGAACGAACGAACGAACAAAAAACGAACGAACGAACGAACGAACGAACGAACAAAACAACAAAACAACAACAACAACGAAGGAAGAACAAGAAAACGAACGAACGAACGAACGAACGAACGAACGAACAAACGAACGAACGAACGAACGAACAACGAAGAACGAACGAACGAACGAACGAACGAACAACAAACGAACGAACAACGAACGAACAAACCCAAAAACCCAAAACCCGAACGAACGAACGAACGAACGAACGAACGAACGAACGAACGAACGAACGAACGAACGAACGAACGAACGAACGAACGAACGAACGAACGAACGAACGAACGAACGAACGAACGAACGAACGAACAAAAACGAACGAACGAACGAACGAACGAACGAACGAACGAACGAACGAACGAACGAACGAACGAACGAACGAACGAACGAACGAACGAACGAACGAACGAACGAACAAACGAACGAACGAACGAACGAACGAACGAACGAAGAACGAACGAACGAACGAACGAAGAACGAACAATTGAACGAACGAACGAACGAACGAACGAACGAACGAACGAACGAACGAACGAACGAACGAACGAACGAACAACGAACGAACGAACGAACGAACGAACGAACGAACGAACAACGAACGAACGAACGAACGAACGAACGAACGAACGACGAACAACAACAACAACGAACGAACGAACGAACGAACGAACGAACGAACGAACGAACGAACGAACGAACGAACGAACGAACGAACGAACGAACGAACGAACGAACGAACGAACGAACGAACGAACGAACGAACGAACGAACGAACGAACGAACGAACGAACGAACGAACTGAGTGGGTGAGTGAGTGAGTGAGTGGTGAGTGAGTGAGTGGGTGAGTGGTGAGTGGTTGAGTGGGTGAGTGGGTGAGTGGGTGAGTGGGTGAGTGGGTGAGTGGGTGAGTGGGTGAGTGGGTGAGTGGGTGAGTGGGTGAGTGGGTGAGTGAGAGAAAGCATTGGGAGTCGTTGCAGCATCGAATGGTACGCTAATTGTAATGCAGCTAATTGTAATGCAGCTGATATATATATATATAAAGAGAGACACCTTTTCGAAGTGGTCCATGAATCGGTTGTTC
>JAODUO010001304.1:55000-62500 GCA_025642075.2 Ridgeia piscesae
CCGTCTCTTCTTTTACATATTCGCGTTCGGGACTGGAATCGAGTGGATTATGATGGGTTTATATTTTTCGTCCGTAAACAAGGAGCCAGGTTCGTATAGTGGCGTAGCCAGGATTTTGCGTTGGACAACAAAGCAAAGTCTCCCTCTCTCTCTCTCTCTCTCTCTCTCTCTCTCTCTCTCTCTCTTTCTGTCTGTCTGTCTGTCTGTCTGTCTGTCTGTCTGTCTGTCTCTCTCTCTCTCTCTCTCTCTCTCTCTCTCTCTCTCTCTCTGTCTCTCTCTGTCTCTCTCTCTCTCCCTCTCTCTCTCCCTCTCTCTCTCTCTCTCTCTCTGTCTCTCTCTCTCTATGTCTCTCTCTCTCTCTCTGTCTCTGCCTCTCTCTCTGTCTGTCTGTCTGTCTGTCTGTCTGTCTGTCTGTCTCTCTCTCTCTCTCATGTGTGTGTCTCTCTCTCCCTCTCTCTCTCTCTCTCTCTCTCTCTCTTCCTCTCTCTCTGTCTCTCTGTCTCTGTCTCTCTGTGTCTCTCTCTGTCTCTATCTGTCTCTCTCTGTCTATCTCTGTCTCTCTCTGTCTCTCTCTGTCTCTCTCTGTCTCTCTCTGTCTCTCTATCTCCTGTCTCTGTCTCTGTCTCTGTCTCTGTCTCTGTCTCTGTCTCTGTCTCTGTCTCTGTCTCTGTCTCTGTCTCTGTCTCTGTCTCTCTCGTCTCTCGCTCTTCGCTCTCTCGCTCTCTCTCTCTCTCTCTCTCTCTCTCTCTCTCTCTCTCTCTCTCTCTCTCCTCTGTCTGTCTCTCTCTGTCTCTCTCTCTCTGTCTCTCATCTCTCTCTCTATCTCTCTCTCTCTCTCTCTCTCTCTCTCTCTATATATATATATATATATATATATATATATATATATATATTTCAATTATAAAACCATGCACAGAAGGCGTCAAAGTTTGAAAGTAAGAGAGAAACGACACATTATTAAACGGACACGAACCCAAAGTCCCCCACATTCCTCATGCTACTCTCCCAACCCTACTGATAAAGACCATGAGAAATACCTACATGTAGTCACTTACTGTGATGAAACAATAATTAAACATCCCTACTTTAAAATAGATGATATGACGTTGGCGTTCAAACAGTAACTTCACAACATGTAATGTTGCGTATTATAATTTATAAATCCACGATATAAAGTGGCATTTTCCCAGTGCTAAATCCACTAGATTAATGGATTTGGTTACAATGAGGTTTACAGCCAGGGCAAACGCTTGGAGCAAAGTCGAAGGGGTGATGGGAGATAGACGCATATCACGTAAACGTAATGGAAATGTGCTCAGCTCGTGTGTTACCCCGGTACACATAAATGCACTAGAGACGATGGCATTAACAGAGAAACAACAGGAGAAGGTCCAGGTTTGCAAACAAAATAACCTGGTTAGAATAATCGCGGGAGTTAAGAGAGCTGATAAGAGAAAATGGATGAAATGAGAGTGGAGGTTGGAGGGAAAGAAAGTTCTAAGAACAAATTGGTGAGGAGTACATGGGCTGGTCATGTAGAAAGAAATGGAAATATAAACTGACAGAGAGCAGATACCTAGACAGTTGAGTGGAGTGGAGTGGAAACGGACGCGATGGGGGATTGCATTAAACATGACCTAGAGAGAGTGGGAGAAGAATGGGGGGATTATAGATCGAAGGAATTGGAGACTGCAGACAGAAAACGTACTAAGACAAAAGTGGGATGAAGAAAACAAGAAAAGGAGAAGGAATTCATGATCAACTCACTCACCCCTGACGACTGTGATGCCAAGCAAATAATAACAACAAAATGCAATTTGACCCTGGTATATTAACCGGGCAATTATTATCTTGAATCCTTAATAGCCACTAGCGATCATGCTATTTGAAAACAATGACATTTTCATTGCTCTGTCGACTCTTGTGCTGCAGCCAGCGACAGAGTAATGGAGAATTCGTAACTTAATCCTATTTGAATGATGACAATTGTTTGCGATTGGGTAGGACATGGAGAGAAAATCTTACACAGGCTTCCCACTGTACTTTGTGACTCTGTGAATCAGATAGCCAGGTATTGGTCATCCATTTGCCCATTATCTATTTTTTTCCGGGATTGGGGGCCATGTCCCCCCGCCCCCAGGCTACGCCACTGAGTTCATGCACCGCCTACGGTCAGCGACACCCTAATAGACATAGGGAACAGCCCGCCGTATCGTATCAGCGGGGATAGTGGGATACAATCACGGGAGAGGTCTGACAAGATATATTCAAACTAGGACAGATGGACTTTTTGTTTTAAGACTAGAGATAGTGTAATCAAAGCGATCTGTTTAGACTTTGACTATGAATATCTTGTGGACGCGGTTGCGACGATTTGTTGAAACGGTTTGTTCTACTCCGTACAGTACGTGGGAAGCACCATTGTGTTTCTGGGGAACGTGTCTACTTAGATTGTATCTTTTAAAGTAGTACCAATTATATATTTAGATAGTATCCATAGCTTAGCCAATTGTGCACATTCCATTGTTCCGAATTTACGTAAAATAGGAATGGTCGTCCATAAATCTTCAACATGCATGTTGTATTCATAAGAACGTAACGTTAAATGAAAAAAGTAAACCTAGAAACCGGCATCCTCGCTTGAATTAGCACTAGTGTTGTTTTGTAGAGCTGCCTCTTGACCACTTGTCATACTGTTGAGACGAGTGACGTGCTGGTGGCCATATCTTCAGGAAGAGCCACCACATTGGATAAGACCGGGCGGGCGAATAAACATTACGAAAACAAACTCGCGTACATCGTACGTAGACGGAGTTGTCGAACGTGGACCGGTTTGATCTGTATACTGTATTGTATGTTTACATTGGTGTTTAGATATACAATGTGTAGTATCAATGCTATTAGGTGAGCAATGAAAAATGTAATCACAATGCCGTGACTATTGTGTAATATAATTACGGTGGCGTGCTTTCTGAAAATAAACAATAGCTGAATGGTAGTTTATTGTGTCATAACACAACAATCATCATATGCATTAAATTTAGTTATCTCCTATAACTACAGTCGTTGTCACGAAAACTCACAACGTCACAAAATTCCCAGAAAGCATCTCACTTATCCATTTCCGCTTGAATAACGTCTCGCTAGAAACTAATGGTACAAACCTAATGTTTTAGCATATTTGTCGTTTCATATTTTGAAAGACCTGAACATGGCACGGTTGGAATTTATATAAAGTTGAACTATAAGATCACCGTACCCCATATGTTGAGATTAGGAGTTGTAAACCTACGGCACAGTTTACCCTTCTTAAGGCCATTCTTGAAAAGAAAGTATTTAATTACTTGTTACATGAGCGATAACCAGTAGTAGTTTTTGTAATGCTGCAGGGGCAAGCAAACTACAAGTGTCGCCCGAGTTTCATGTGGGACTGTGTATATAAGTTCAAAACGAGGCTTCCATGTTAACATATACGAAACCGAGTGCTATTAATGACTGCTGCAGTTTCTTCGTAAATGTGAATGGAGATACCCCACACCCGCACCACAAGCTTGTTCACATAAACAGGAAACGTTGGAATTTAGTGCCACTATTCTGTAAAAAACAAAAAAACATCCCAATGGTTTAAACTATTGGGAAATTAAAAAATACTGTCAACTCCACTCATTCGCGGTTACAACGGATTGGTTTTTATTTTGTTTTAGTAGTACATGTGAGAGCGGATATGGGTTGGCGCAGTGCTTTTTTAGAACATGTATTGACGTAATGCATTGGGCGTAAACATAGGGCAATCACGTTTGAAGTTTTTGGACGATTGTTATAATTTTATTTAGGGTGTATATGTGTGGGGTGTGTATGTGACAGCATGCGTGTGTGTCCGTGTGTGTTCATATTTATATAAGATATTCACTTATCATCCAAATCACATCATGTTACATGAAAACAAAGCACTTACCAGTCTCATGTCTACAAAACACAACGTGTTTACAAACAACTTCACCATTTCTCGTACAACTTTCGCGACGAGTGAATCCAGGTTGAACAACTCTGTATTACACAAGAACAATCACACCACAACTCGTACAAGATGAAATAAACCAGCTATTTTATTTGCAGTTGCCTAAATATAATCTTCTAAAATTAAAGCTCTACCGACGTTGCAATTGATACGCCAACAACCTCACAATCACTCACACACACGCACGCACGTACACATGCTTTAAAATGATCTATCACTCACTTACTCATTCACTCATTCACTCTCTATCTCCTCCCTCTACTATTTTCTCTGTGTGTCTATCTCTCTCTGTGTCTGTCTCTCCTCCTCCCCATCTTTCTCCCACCCCTCCCCCTCTCTCTCTCCTCTCTCTCCTCTCTTCCCTCTACTATCTATCTCTCTTCCACTCTCTTTCTCTCTGTCTCTCTCTCTCTCTCCCTCACTCTCTCACACACACTCTCTGTCTCTCTCCTCTTCCTTTCATTTCCTCTCTACCCTCTACTCTCTTTCTTCTTTTTCTTCTCTCTCTCTCTCCCCTTCTCTCTCTCTTTCTATTTCTGTACTTCGTTCTCGTCTTCTCGTCTCCAAGCCTCTGTATTTCCCCCAACCCCACCACGTTGGTGATTCACCCACCCCGTCTCCCCGACACCCCGCTTCTAGGTCTACACGTGCACCATGCGCCAGGCCTCCGAGCCGACCTCCGTACGTTCGGGCAAGCCGTCGGATATGACGGTGTGTGAGCGCTTGTGGAAGGTGTAGGTCCACAAGGCGAGTATCAAGCCGAGGTAGACGAAGAAGCAGAGTCTCTCGACCACCATCGCCAGTTGCTGCCACTCGCGCCGTATCTCCCACTCCTTGCTCTGTCAATGTCACACACACGGTCACGGTCGCCGTTATGTATGACATTGCTTAACATCTTCGTCACCATCACCATAATTATGTACGGCCGAGGGCGATGAATCAGATGAAGATGATGTCATTTTTATACTGAATCATAATTTTTAATGTACTGTTCACACCATAATTCATGAAGGAGGAAAGGTTTGATGTTATTACATTCATTTATCTATTATTTATTCCATCTACTTGATGTACTTCTTTATTTAATCATATTTTTACCAATGTCTAGTACATTGGCGACTCATGCATTTTTTTTACAATTACAAATTTGCTTAATCCCGCAAGAGAAGTCATTATTATTATTATTATTACTTATATTAATAATTATTATATTGTGTGTTATCAAAAACAATTCTGTTAAAGAAACTCTACTTGCTTTTGGTAAGCTCAGCATGGCATTTAGTATATATATATATATATATATATATATATATATATATATATATATATATATATATATATATATGATATATTATATATGTATATAGAAATGTATATAGTAACTTTTATTTCACAACGTAACATGTACAAGAACAAAACTAAAGTATATATTAAATTGTTCAGCGGTTGCATTGATGGATGTCATTATATATATATATATATATATATATATATATATATATTATATATATATATATATATATATAATTAGTACATTTACCTATTTTAGTGGTGATTATTATTCGTAGTGTGTGTCTTACATGGGCACTACCAGCGACACTGACCTTGCGGACTTCGCGCTCCAAGAACTCCTCGCTGTGCCTCAGTATCTTCGCAAAGATCACCTCCTTGTGCTGCCGAAGGACGTCCCGAGTGACGCGCACGTTCTTCGAGAAGAGCATGTCGTGCAGGTTGACGACGCCGAAGTCGGACGAGAATCGCCGATGGTATGGCGACTCGACGCAGTCACCGACTGAGTCTTCTTCGTTGTCAGACACGATCGTCACCTTGCTGACTGCCGCTTGCAGCTGCAACAGCGCCACCTACCCGTAGACCATTTGACAGTCGTATGTGTTCAGTAACCAACATAGAAACGTTACAATAAACTAGGTAATGCCGAAGTGAAAAGATCGTAACCCGAGAGAAACCGGAAAAACCCGAATCGAGACTGAGTTGCTGCTTCCACACCGTGAAACCATTTGTATATCTGTCTCCATCAGACCTGTTAAGTCTCCCGTTTTTTGCGGGAGCTTCCCGCTTTTGGCACCCATCTCCCTTTCTCTCTCGCATGTTACGAAATCTCCAGTTTATATATATAAAATATATATATATATATATATATATATGTATATGTATAAAATATACATAAAATACATATACATATACATATACATATACATATACATATACATATACATATACATATACATATACATATACATATACATATACATATACATATACATATTTATATATATATATATATATATATATATATATAATGGTAGATTTCGTAATATATATATATAATGTGTGTCATATATATATATATATTGTGTTTGTGAATTTTTTATTCTACCACTGTGCGATAGCATCGATGTTTGGTTGCTCGATTTTCATGCACAAATCTCCAGTTTTCTCATTTCATACACTTAACAGGTCTGGTCTCCATACGCCTGGCTACACTAACGGATGCACTCAAGAGACAGTTAAAGACTTACTTGTTTAGAAAGGCATTTTATATTAAAAAGTATTTATCACATTTTTATATATGTATTGCATATTTTATAGATAGACTTAATGTGTGTTTATTTTAGAGATATTTTAGAGACATTGAGTTTTAATTTTGCGTAGTTTTAAAAAATACAGGAATTTTAAGTTTTGATATCTATGACTAATTATAATGATCTTGTATATTTGTCTCTTAATATTTGTGATTTGTTTTAATGACTGGACATGTAAAGCGCCTTTGTGCAATTTAGACTAAAATTTTTCTTTTTATATATATATATATATATATATATATATATATATATATATATATATATATATATATATATATATATATATATATTATTTTTACATTTTCAATAGATGGGTTCGACATCCGGTTTGCTTTTGGGAGTAGGCAATTGTGTGATTATATATACAAATGGAAACATATTGTACGAACATGGTAAACCTCATTTCTGAAATGTCAACAATTATCGTCATGGTATTAGTACAATAGCATAGTTATGCTCGTCAGATGGCATTGTATTTGATGATATTACAACATGTGACATGCCAAAAGTACATTGTGGTCCCCTACAGTCAACGGCCGATGTCAAACATTCATGGCGTTCTCCGAGATAGATCGACAATTTTGCGCGACATTATCCGAAAAATCCGATATGAATCAAAATCAGCAAAAACATTTCATAGACACAACATTACTAGGTTCATGACATTTCAAATGCTCCATGCTATTTATTAATTTGTTTACTTACTATCTATCTACTAAAGCAAGTTAGAGGTCTGTTTGTTGTCCGTGATTTGCAGCATGTTTAAATTAACTGCAGCGTGGCTGAAAGCTTCCCTAAATCTTTCGTTCTCACCTTCTACATTAGACTTCACAGCAAGATGCATCGTTTACTTGTAGAACGTCAGTGTGCATCGTATTT
>JAODUO010001304.1:70000-80000 GCA_025642075.2 Ridgeia piscesae
TACATTCGGGAGGCATACTGGTGCGCGTTACATGTGGATTTGTCATACACGCCGTCGAATATTTTATGTTGAATATAGCTGGGCCATAACTGTGTGTCGTTGCGATAAAGAGACTGTGAATTCTGAAAAGGGTGATATGCCATCTACCATGACGTCTTGGTGGTGTTTGTAAAATGCATGCAAACATCGATGGACATCCACCCATCTTGGTACAAACCTAGACAAGTGATATTTGTACATGCGGCCAACCAAATGTAGACGTTGGACACCGATAATCGTGTTCCTTCAAGTGCTGTTGATAATGTATTGTGGTCGTGCCGCCGTAAGTTAATTTACTGCTATCCACCTCCTCACAGAAATTCTAGGGGGGCAGCTGCCTCTCTTGCTTCCAGTTCCTACACTTATGGAAGGAAGGAGGTAACATTCGGAAACACCGAGTTGTTGCGGCCATGATATCTCGTCTGCCCTTTTTGTCGCCTTCACCTCTCCCACCTCCCCAACTCCTCGTGTTTCTAGCAGTGCTGTAGATGATTTTAAACATCCGTTCCGGAATCGTTCTAGCACACCTGTCGGGCCACCAGTCGACGTTCCATCGGCTCATTCGGCTATAAATGTACATTAACGTATATATTATGCCTTCACGTTGTCGGACATGTTAGACTATATCCATATTTAGCTTGTGTGTGTGAAGTTTCCGAGTCACGCGTGTTCCGCATAAACAAATCCACGTTAGTCGCAAGAGGCGCTGATACGCAACTAGACCCTAGTTGCGCATCAGCGCTTCTAGCGACTAACGTGGATTTGTGGAACCCCATTGACGTAGGTTTGTCGTACCAACAGTTTACAATGTGTTTATGTTTATGTGTGTGTGTGTGTGTGTGTGTGTGTGTGTGTGTGTTTGTGTGTTTGTGTGTGTGTGTGCGTGCGCGTGCGTGCGTGCGCATAAGTGTGTGCGTGCGTGCATGCATTCGTGCACGTGAGAGACCGGGAACAATACGATGACCACGACTTAGAAAGAAGAAGAACAATCTTTGAAAGCCTCTTTTAATACGGTTTTGCAGTCGTTTTCAACATATTCCAGTAGAGATGCAATCTTGTTAAAATAATTCACTACGGATTAAGTTTAAGAAAACATATTACCTCCTGTTTACGAATATTGTAACGCCATACTAATCCGGTAGTTTTACATAACACGACAGGGACCCATTTTCAAATGTGAAGTTTGCTGCAAATTATTGAATAGATTCGGCTATTTAAATAACAATTATGACAATTATTATCTGCCAGAACCGTAAATGGTTCACCATCATTAATAAGCAGAATATTTTATTTAATGCTTTGTCCTATCTTCGACCATTTGCAGGGAATCATCAGTCTTACACCACAATTTTCGATCTCCGAAAAGGAGAGCGGTACCTATGTAGTACCGATTGTCAAAATATGTAATTTATTAACACACAGTTATTGGTGTACGTTATCGCTGGATGGAGCAAAATTTCGTTGGATGAAATATGTCATTACCTCCATAAGCCTCTCGCATACACTATAAAACTCTTCAATTACAAATATATACAATAAATGTGTTTATGTAGCAGACTGATACACTGTCAGTATTAATAATATATGAAAGACACAATGTGACTTGAAATTTGCTATCAGAAAACAGATACATCTACATTCAGTACGTAACTATAGAACGTTTGCAAATAGCATCCATGCAGTCACAATTATAGTCTTAAAGCACACGGTGTTCTACCCCAGCTCGTACAATACAATACGATATCGCTCGATGTCGCGTTATTTCACGCTGATTTTTCGCTACTGCGCAGTGCCCACTTCCGCTGTCTCCTGGTGGTCACTCGACGGGTTGGTCAACATGCTCAGTTTGCTTATCTGGAAGGCCATCACTGCGTTCACCACGCCCTATAACGTACAGCATACAGACGTACACACACATCCACCTATACTGAGTTTAGAGGAATTGATCGAGAGACCGCTGGAAGAAGAGCATATTTACCAGATACACTAGCAGCCAAATTAATTAAACCGTTCCATACGTATGCCCTCGTAGACAAAAACCTTGCAAGTTACACCAAAGTGACTCATATATGCACGAGTCGTGGCTGTTAAAAATACTGTAGCTGGAATACTTAAATTTATGTTTGTGATAACACAGCCTCTCATTACCAAATATCAAGCTATCGCAAGGTTTTGGAGACTTACAACTATTTCCTAAATATTAAACGCTTTAATACAAGTCTGTTCGTCTTCTCTCTAGAGGGAAGAACGATGTAAATGGTAAAACGTGAACAAAACAAGTAGCCATATGTTCCATAATACACTATCCATTATTCAGAGCCGCTTACACATACTGCTTATAAATTATTCAGTCATCTGCCTGTGCATTATAACTGTGTACGTGCCGTTCCTGCCAATACCATTAATGAATATCAACATATGGAGTATTATACTCCATAGGCAAAATCTACACGTTGACAACGACATTTTCTATACACGCATAATACAACAGCGAGATTTAACAAACGTGCACGTGTTCAGGTTTGAAAACTACACAAGGCAACATTATATATTTATAGAATGACTACCTAATGTCCTAAATAACTTGGACATTCAAACTGTCATTTCATAAATTTTACCTTATGTTCAATAACCCTCAATCTTCGCAAACTGCTGATTTCTATGTTAATCGGCGTCTACTTGATCTCAGCCCCGGGACATAGAGTAGCAGTGTTTAAACTGACCTTGAGTTTTCGTCGTCCATTGAACTCCTTGATCTTCGTCACGGTGTCCGTCAGGTTGTCGCTCTTCGCGCCGCTGCCCTGTACCCAACGGTGTTTGAGGGCCTGTCCTGCCGTAAGACGTTTCGCCGGATTCAGAACCAGCATCCTACTTATCAAGTCCTTCAACATACAACCACATAGTCGTGATAAGATATCCGATGTACCATGTAACTGTTCTCAACATACCATTGAAGCCACTGAAATTTGGTTCTGAAGAAGAATGTTCGGAGTACGATTGCTTGAAAAGAAATCCTGTGAAGTAATCATGAGAACAAAGCAAGCACTATTAATTGTATAGGCCACACCATGAGAACAATTAACTTAAAACTGAGGAAAGATTCAAGGAAAGATGTATAGAAGACGCCAGGGAACAAAAATAATAGATAGTCTGTCAACACGATGTGAAATGATCACGGAGGGCCATGATTTCCAACGCCTGGGACAAAGATGAGAAGAAGATATTTTGTAAACGAGTGACTATGTGGCCTCAACGTGGCAGTAACATAGTTAGGCAGCCGTCCGTATAGACAAGTGCAAGGGCGTGAAGCCGATGCTTTCTTATGCATGTCAGGGAAGAGGTTTGATAAAAGTCAATGACTTCGTATTGTTCCCCTTCAAACAATGTAAATCGTAATTTAAATTAAATGTAGTTAATTTCAAGGCAAAATTTAAGTGTTTGTCTAGCATTATGTGCAATGGGAGTATTTGGACTAAACCTTTCATATATCAACAGTACTGGTGTGTTGAATAATGATTGGATTCATTCGCATGCGTACATACATTTCAATATATACACATTTAAGATTTCACACGTTCGAAAATATTATATATATATATATATATATATATATATATATATACGTGTCAGACGAACAAGCTGAATGTTAATGTGATCAGCTGGTACGACGCAACATGCATTCACGTGTCATGTTTATCCGTTGTTTCGGTTTTCAGCAAGAATGATAATCCTACCTTTTCAAATATTTCTTAGCTAGTAAACCTCCGATGACTGACTAAAACAATACACTCTTGGTCATGTCCGTATTTCCAGAGGTGGGTGCAATTCAAATTACACGTAATTGTCGTGACATTCAATTTCCTAATACGAGTTACTGAGAATAGTGATGTATATCCTGATAAAACGAAATGGTTGACGCCAAACCTTAGCGTTCTCGCTGATGTCGCTCCAGCAGTCTTTGTGAAACACGTAGTCACACTTCAGAATTTTCTTGAACAGTTTGCTTTGATTTTCGTCGTAGAACGGCTCGTAACCACACAAGCTGAAGCACAGACAGTAAGACAATAATAATCTTGACGTTGTGTCGTATTTTGTGTAAATAATAAAATATACTGCATGTCACACCTTAGCAACGTGATGTTTTGCACTTTGTGTCACGTGGTCATTGTGCATCCATTTTAATGACATAAATGTTATGAACAAACTTGCAGAATTGCAATATGTTTCACTGCAGGTAAAACTTGCATGTAACAATCCACATAATTGAATGTTTAGTTTAGATATTTTATACATACAAATTTCAATAGAAGGTTGCAAAAGGTACGGGCCGTGCGTGTCTGCGTGAGGGCGCGTGTTTGTGTTTGTGTTTGTGTTTGTGTTTGTGTTTGTGTTTGTGTTTGTGTGTGTGTGTGTGTGTGTGTGTGTGTGTTTGCGTGTGTGCGTGTGTGTGGGTTTGTGTGTGTATGTGTGTGCTTGTGTGTGTGCGTGTTTGTGTGTGTGTGCTTGTGTGTGTGTGTTTATGTGTGTGTGTGTGTGTGTGTGTGTGTGTGTGTGTGTGTGTGTGTGTGTGTGTGTGTGTGTGTGTGTGTGTGTGTGTGTGTTTTGTGTGTACAAACATTACATGTACAGATGATGGTCGACCCAGAAAAATGCACGCATTTTAAACTACAAAGTATCAGTCAATATACTATAGATAGCCATTCAACTGGGTGACATCACGTTGTGTAGATGTCCTGCTTTTTGCAATTGCTATATAATAGTATGTCAAATCGTGGATTACTCTTAATTATGCTCAACATGACGCCAATCTGCATTACTGCCACTTATGAAGGAGCCGTGCCATAAACTGGAGTCCACTTGTGCACAGCAGGCAAGAACAATGACCGATAAATGTAGCTCATTGAAACTCACAGAATGTAGATAATGACTCCGACTGCCCATATGTCGACGGCCTTGCCATAGCTCGTGCTCTTGAGGACTTCTGGCGCTGCAAGACAAACATGTTTGTGACTTGTATGCCTTTATCCATAAGTCACTGCTATGGACTAGCTATTACATCACAACACACTGCACCTCAGTGGGGGATTCGTTTTTGCTTGGCATCTAGACATTGAAATTTTCTAGGATAGTTTTTGTTTCAATGGAATTGTGTCTTTTGACCCTACCAAACCAGCTCAGTTTCTGTCCTTTTTATTGTAACTGATAGTTTTTTAGAGTAGGGTGGGGTAATATGCTCCCGCGAGGCAATATGCCAATATCACTTTTCCAGCGACCGTCTAACGCACTATATCACATATTATGTTTTTTTCAAGTGCTGTCATATCTCGCTTTCTTTTGACAAGTGTGTTAATGTGCATGTTCAAAAGTAAGTATAGAAATCAACATTTCATTTTTCTATTGGTTTTGATGTTAACATTAACGTCTACCTTTGTGTCAATAAGATCATCCTAACTAAAGGTAGAGCGTTGCCACTACGCACGTATCATCATAATTAACTTGTGCACATGTTTGCAACATTAATTGTGGGTGATAATAAGCATGCTTATTGGACGACACCTACTGATCAAAATAGCACCAGCAGGGCGAGACGCCCTATCAGCCAAGGGGGCAATATACCTATATAGGCGTTTTACCCCACAGCTGTTTTGGCAAACATGGCTACATATTTTAGTATATACAAACATGTTATAAAGTACAGAAACATCTTGTATTATGGCAATGACTATAACGATAATTACACAATTATCAATACCAACCTCATTACTTCCATTTCTGTATACCACTTCAATCAAACTAGGGAGGACAAGATTATATTTCTTTATTATATACATTGTATTATTATGTGATCCCATTTGCAAAGATAAAATGTTTGGCATCACTCTCCAAGCAGTGTAATGACACAAAAGATTGTTGTGGGGGTCAAATGTCGCAAATTGCCCATTTTGGTGGGCATATTGCCCCAGCCAAGGGACAATATACCTACTTTTTAAGTTTTTTTAAATGTATATATCTTGAAAATTTATAGTAATCAAAATTTTAATGTTGGCTATTTTAATTAAATGTATCATCCTCTTTGGTGTTTTTTTCAATTAAAAGTTTAATTTTGTTATTATTCAATTTCTTGCTTAAGTTGGGCGTATTCCCCCGCCCTACCCTCTATGTCTTTTAAGGATCTGTGCTTCGGTTGGCTTTGTTACCCGCAGTGCTCTTAGGACTTTCCTGTACACTGTATTACATTGCATCTCTACAGCTTGTATTCTTCTTGTGTCTTTGTTGTTCCACCAAATAGAGCTGTTGGAAAGACGCAAGTTTTTTATTCTTCTCTGTGTTGGTAATTTTGAACTTTCCATACACTTTCCAGATTATTTAGTTTCTGCATTGCTATGTCTATTCTTCTTTTAATCTCTGGTGGTGTATCATGAATGCAGTATGTTAGTGTGAATTGCAGTGTGAATATAGTATGTTAAACAATTTAAATGACAGCTATCTGGAGAGGGTGGTTTATAAGCAGGTGAAGAGTGTGGGTCTCTTGATAATGCAAACAACTCCTTGTCCTACACAGTAGGGAGTTTGTAGCGCTAGACGGCTATCTTGTTAAACTGTGGTTAAATATATATATAACACAGCTATCACATATGTAACAGCAACATCTTCACTTACCGCAGTAACCCGGCGTGCCACACACTGTCTGCAGAAGTACGTGGTTATTCGAGATCGTTGCCAGCCCAAAGTCCGCTGAGTCAAACAGACAATTATTAAGTGGTGTTGCATGTGTTAGAAAACAATAAAAATATTTGTTTCAATGAGAAAGTTCAGATAGGGACATGTGCATTGGAAATATGACGAATGAATACATATATCGTATTACACTTTGCTGTATTTGTTCACGATCTTTGTTGATTTTTCCATAAAACAACATGTTCTTGTCGTTAATGACAACCTTGTGTGACATGTCAACAGTTTAGAATATTTTATGACCATTTTGACCACGTGAGTGAAGTGGTACAAGATACTTTATTACATTTCTCAAAGGAGAGAATATCATCTTGTGGTGATACATAAAAATCATAAAACAGTAATTTCACAGGTAGTCACAGCGGAAAAAAATAGCCTCATATTCCACATATTCATCCCCTCATACATACACTGATTAAACAATTTACAGTCAGTTAAAATAAAAACAAATAAATAAATATTGAATTAAAAGATTTTTTTTATCACAGTCAGTACATATCACACTCACAGTACACTACAAATTACAAACATACCTAAATTGTGGGATAATTATATACATAGCTAGTATTAACATCAGAAAATAGTCCTGTTTGTGTTATCCAGTATTGACTGAATGAATTACTAAGTGTACTGGGTATCGTGTTTACCTAATTAAAACAAACAGCGTTGGTTGTACCAAACAGGCAAGCTAAATCATGACAGAAATAAGTCAGCAAACTATACCTATTTTTAGCACAGAGTTCTCACTTTCATCCTTGTACAGTAGATTCTCTGGCTAGAAATTAAAATACAAAATAATTGACGAGCAAGGTATTGTTTACAACGATAATAAAGTATTAGATGAAATAAGAGTCTCATTATTAAAAGTATGTTTTGATGCAAATATTAATTAAACATATCATTATAATTTTATAACAATATCTTAGGTCTTATGTGGTTTACCTCCAAACAGCCCAAACCTGGGCTAACGCAACATATAAATATATATAAATGATTGAATATATACACAAAAGGCACGCAATATGTCACTATTGTTTTCAACAATTCATAGACGTTCACTTTAAATAGTAATACAATTATATAATGTGCTTAAAATATCTGGATATCCCATTTAATAAATTAATTAATTCATATAAGGCATGCAACAAAACCATTCTATAACTCTGCTATCCCACAAATTGAAAGCCAACACATTTGTGATGACAGATTACAGGAATGTATGCAACGCTGAGTGCACTCAATCAAACAACATTGAATTGCACACCTAAGTATGCAATCGCAAGTGTACTCAATTGAAAGACATTCAATTACAGACCTAAACTCCCAGACAGACAGTAGCTGTGATCACACCAAGACACCTTCTGATCTTATAATGACCCTTGTGGTGATGGATTAGTGGCTTCCCTAAGTAGTAGTACCGGATTAGCTGTGTATAAACCAGCAGATGATCACATGGATCATCCATTGATCCAGCAAAGTAATCGCTGAACAGTGTGAGACAGAACTATTGGATGTGTAGTACTTTATGTTGTTGGTGAGGTTTGAGAATATGTATAGAAGAACACACATTGTCAAACTCCAGGTAAAATTATACATTTGCATGCTGGTAATACAATACCAAAGTATTTGTGAGTGCAATTATTATTGCTTGCAAATGCATTACTTGTCCCTGCAATGTAAATCTTTCACTTTGAAAGGACATCTTAATTGATTATCCAAATACTTAGACACTGTCTTCTCCAAATTGAGTATCACTGTACCTGAAATATTAATTAACAGATAGACAGTTGTGTTTGTCTTTACCTTTAAGTCTCTGTGAACAATATCGTTGTCATGGAGATACTAAAAGAGAAAAATAAAATAAAATTATACATTTTACTATGTTTACATATAGACAGAATCGGCTTCTGAAACATAGGCTTCAGCACAATTATAAAATATATGTATATTTAATTATTATAACAACATCACCAGAACCATAATTCATAATAGAATCATTCTTGGAATAAATAATTAAAATGGACCAAAACATGTACATATTTAGCCAATGCATTGCTTAGTTTGCTAAAACAGTATTATACAAATATTTATATACAAAAAAGGCACTAACGCAGAAACATAGGTGTGTATTTAAAAAATAGACAATGTATCGGGAGAAATCACCAACCACATAAGAAATTAAACAGTTTGCAATAACCTGTATGTTACCCTCCATAATATGAAGGGTAATATATGCTACATTTCATTTGTAAATCAAACATATTCCACTACTTACATAATTTTGATATGGTAGGAATTCTGGCCATCAATGAGACAGTTGGCTTTTTAAAACATAATATCTTCAAAACTGTGAACAGCCATGTATCAAATCAGTGACAACAATGGGGTGACTTTAACCACCCCATGGCCAAGCTGTGGGTTCTGGTGACATGTATCATATACCTTAAGTCCTTCCAGTATATGACGTACACAGAAAGCAGCATCTTTCTCAGTGTAGCTTCCAATGGTGACAATTCTACAAAATGTGCACTGAATTACAAGTCAAAGATGCATGCAAACTTATATATGGCTGAGTGGGTCGAGTGGTACAGTGTGTACTAAATACACTGCCTTCTCTAATGATAAAAGTAAAGGGAGGTTTTTATGTACCACAGTATCCAATCCTCAGGATTGCTCAATGCGCTTTACACTTTACTTCCTGACAGACCTGTTCAATCGAACATAATCTTGGCTTCTCTGGAAAGCATCTAGCCACGCTGCAATTAATGCACAAAGACTATTCCTATGCAAATTTCCACCATTATTTATAGCCAGGTGCTCGTTCATACAGTTGAGTGAACTAGAGCAATGTAGAGTAAACGAACTTGCCCAAGGTTTGACATGGCAGCATATGATTCGAACACAGGTTCTCTTAGTTACCAGTCCAAAGATCTAGCCACTGTGCCACTATGCCACTATGCCACTGCTCTAGTACAAATGCGGGTCCAGTTGCCGCCTCCCCCCATGTGTGGGATTTTTTACTTCCACTGGCATAGACAGAAAAACTAATGGCTTTTAGTGTCTCTTCCGAAAGACATGACACTGCAATGTGAGGTGAACAAAATTGTCAAACAAGACTATCGCTTACAATCATAAACCATAGGAACACTTTGTGACTTGACTTAGCTATATGATATCGTAACTAAAATAAATAAATAAAACCAGAAATTAGTCAATACTAATATAG
>JAODUO010001304.1:85000-87500 GCA_025642075.2 Ridgeia piscesae
TATGTCTGAGTGTTTTTTCCAGTGGGGTTATGTCCGGGTCTATTTTTTCATGTCCGTTTGAGAGATAGAAATACCTCTTTAATAATGTACATCAATTACAGATGAGAATTAATGGAGGGGAAGGAATTGAAAGCAACCCTGAAGTTGGCAAGAGATGCCATCCGGGCTAAAGAATACAAGGAGACGTTGAAACACTGCAAGGTTTGTTTCTCTCAACATGTTCTTGTGTAGTTGTTCCAATTTTGGAATTTAAATCTTGTGTTTAAATCTTTCCTTAAAACACATTAACCTTGTATTTAATGTTAAGTCGTCATAATTTTATTCTTTTGTTGTAATACTACATATATAATTATTATTTGAATATTTTGTATTGAAACTTACGTATTATTTTAGTAACATACTATTTATTATCTAATACATAACTATGCAGTTGTTTATATAATGCTTACCCAGGTATACTTAATTTTTACGACATTGATACATAATATTCTTTTTATACTTTACATCAATATTACTTTGATTCACTTTTAGTCCCTCAGCTCTGTACAGCAATGCACAATTTATACATGTGTATTTATTTATATATTTTACTTGTATTATATATATATATACACATATATATATATATACAAGTTATATGTTATATTTTATGGAATATTGTCTGCATCTGCTGATTTTTTTATATAAATAAAGTGATTATTATTATTAACAAATCAATCACGAGACAGTAACAGTTAAACTTTGGAGCAGGTAGTTAAAATGTATTTCACTTTGACCACTGGTGTCAGATGACGGATTGAAATGTAGTACATTTCAACCGGCCGCTCCAAAGTAAGTAGAATTCTTGCTGTCTGTTTGAACCTAGAAACCATAAGCAACACCCTATATCATCCTCACACGCTGCGGGTCACTGCCGCTGATTAAGTTGGTACCAAATCTTCTCTACCTGTGGCGCCTGCCACACATCCCTTTTAACATGAGCCAATGAAAGCGCCCACGAGGAGAGTGCTTGGTCTCTGGCCAAGTGGTCATTTTGGGTGATTTCAGCCACACACTGGTCATGTTACATACAATGTTTAGGATGTTTATGCGTCATTATATTGGGATTCCCACCTGTCATGTATCCGTCGTCAAATTGGGAGCGGGTATTTGCCATGTTCCCACAACTGGTGCTGTAACAACAGATGAAGCCAATGGCTATAATTGTATACTTTGACTTCACACATTCCCCAGCTTTGCAGATATGATCAGCCAAGGGTAATTTTGACGCGTGACTTGCGAGGCTGCTATGAACCATCAGTGAGCCTGATATGTTAGATTAGTTACTTGTTTTCAGCAGTAAGAAAGGTAAAACATTGAATAATTTGCTTCAAAATGTCTTCAGAGTATCCTGAAACACGACAAGAGCAACTACAATGCACTGGTGTTTGTGGGCGTGGCGGCCGAGGGATTGGAGCAACCGGAGCAGGCTATTGCGGCCTACAGGAAGGCCACAGACATAGCTCCAGAGCAGGGCCTTGCCTGGCAGGTCAGTTGTCTCTTAACCCTTTACACCCTGGTGTTAACCCTTTACATCTTGGTATTTTGTTTGTGCCCAGGATTTATACTTTATGTAGGGTTACATGAAATTGTTATTTTACTAAATATGCTGTGTACACTGTTTTAGGGCCTGTGCAGTTTCTATGAGAAGGCAGACAAGGAAGCATACAAGGCAGACCTGGCCATGGTATATGAAAAGCTGATGCATTTATGTTCAGAGTAAGTAACCTGTTGGTACATTTAGTTGTATGAAATTGACGTATATTAAAACCTGTGCATTTTATTCTAAAATCATATGTGACATGACACATTTATGAATATATATTTTATTTTATGAGTTACTTTTTTAATTAATTTACACGTTCTATTAAATTATTATATAATAATCATAATGTTTAAATTTTAAATATACAATAATTACTTATGTAATATCTTAAACAAATTGATTATGTCATACATCTTAATTACTTAGCATACTGTATTTTTTATTTCAATTCAATATCCTATTTGCCATGTATGTTTTATAATGTGTGTACACACCTATGAATGGACTGTCCAGGATATGGCACTATATAAATGATAATAATAAAAATATGTCATCTCCCTGCTTTCTTCGTCCATGATGAGGCTGGCCTGGAGGGTAGCCTTTGTTTTTTTTATTTTGCCATCACTAGCCCAGCACTGAAATCTCCACCCCCCATCTCCCACTCTCCACTTCCCTCTCAATCCCACCAAACCCTCCCATCCCATTTTATGTCTTTGTCTTCTTCAAACCTCGCCTTAGGTCCATCCTGGGGGCATGTGCACGAATGTGGTCCCAAAATGTATGCCACAAACAATTTCCCCTCCCTCTGTTGTGTCATGCTCCTGCTGAAGCTCTCAGTCCCTCCTCCTTATTGGACATGTGTTATTTGTGGCTCCCTCCCCCTAGAAACCCTCTTACTTATAATGTCACTTATTC
>JAODUO010001304.1:92500-122634 GCA_025642075.2 Ridgeia piscesae
AATAAATAAGTAAATTAGGAGTTGTCACGTAAAAGTTAATAAGAAAAAAATCGAGTTTATGTACATTAAATAAAGTATTGTAAAACTACACTGAGTAGATATTAACAATACTACAAAGATAAATACAGCTAAGGAATTATAACTGTAAGTATGAGTGATAAATATTCTTGCAGTGTTAGTTTAAAAAACCAGAAATGTATTCAATAGTTTTTTTAAACTGACCAGTGTTCTCAACTAAATACAATTCAATTTCTGTAGTTACAAATTTTTTCATAAAAATTGTACCGACTTGAATATTTCTTTCTGGAGACTTATCCATCATGTGACCTGTTGCCTAGCAAAAAAAGGTTGTCAAGCTACTGTGATTTTACCTCACAAACTAGCCCTGGCAAATCCCCCATGAGAAGTGTGTGATTTTACCTCACACACTGGCCCTGGCAAATCCCCCATGAGAAGTGTGTGATTTTACCTCACAAACTAGCCCTGGCAAATCCCCCATGAGAAGTGTGTGATTTTACCTCACAAACTAGCCCTGGTAAATCCCCCGTGAGAAGTGTGTGATTTTACCTCACAAACTAGCCCTGGTAAATCCCCCATGATAAGTGTGTGATTTTACCTCACAAACTAGCCCTGGCAAATCCCCCATGAGAAGTGTGTGATTTTACCTCACAAACTAGCCCTGGTAAATCCCCCATGATAAGTGTGTGATTTTACCTCACAAACTAGCCCTGGCAAATCCCCCATGAGAAGTGTGTGATTTTACCTCACAAACTAGCCCTGGTAAATCCCCCATGATAAGTGTGTGATTTTACCTCACAAACTAGCCCTGGCAAATCCCCCATGAGAAGTGTGTGATTTTACCTCACACACTGGCCCTGGCAAATCCCCCATGAGAAGTGTGTGATTTTACCTCACAAACTAGCCCTGGCAAATCCCCCATGAGAAGTGTGTGATTTTACCTCACAAACTAGCCCTGGCAAATCCCCCATGAGAAGTGTGTGATTTTACCTCACAAACTAGCCCTGGTAAATCCCCCATGATAAGTGTGTGATTTTACCTCACAAACTAGCCCTGGCAAATCCCCCATGAGAAGTGTGTGATTTTACCTCACAAACTAGCCCTGGTAAATCCCCCATGATAAGTGTGTGATTTTACCTCACAAACTAGCCCTGGCAAATCCCCCATGAGAAGTGTGTGATTTTACCTCACAAACTAGCCCTGGCAAATCCCCCATGAGAAGTGTGTGATTTTACCTCACAAACTAGCCCTGGCAAATCCCCCATGAGAAGTGTGTGATTTGACCTCACACACTGGCCCTGGCAAATCCCCATGAGAAGTGTGTGATTTTACCTCACAAACTAGCCCTGGCAAATCCCCCATGAGAAGTGTGTGATTTTACCTCACAAACTGGCCCTGGCAAATCCCCCATGATAAGTGTGTGATTTTACCTCACAAACTAGCCCTGGCAAATCCCCCATGAGAAGTGTGTGATTTTACCTCACAAACTAGCCCTGGTAAATCCCCCATGATAAGTGTGTGATTTTACCTCACAAACTAGCCCTGGCAAATCCCCCATGAGAAGTGTGTGATTTTACCTCACAAACTAGCCCTGGCAAATCCCCCATGATAAGTGTGTGATTTTACCTCACAAACTAGCCCTGGTAAATCCCCCATGAGAAGTGTGTGATTTTACCTCACAAACTAGCCCTGGTAAATCCCCCATGATAAGTGTGTGATTTTACCTCACAAACTAGCCCTGGCAAATCCCCCATGAGAAGTGTGTGATTTTACCTCACAAACTAGCCCTGGTAAATCCCCCATGAGAAGTGTGTGATTTTATCTCACAAACTAGCCCTGGCAAATCCCCCATGATAAGTGTGTGATTTTATCTCACAAACTAGCCCTGGCAAATCCCCCATGATAAGTGTGTGATTTTACCTCACAAACTAGCCCTGGCAAATCCCCCATGAGAAGTGTGTGATTTTATTACAAACTAGACCTGGCAAATCCCCCATGAGAAGTGTGTGATTTTACCAGTAATAATAGCCCATCGGACAATCCCCCATGGAATTGTGATTTTATCCTATAATGCCCGATCCCCCATAATTACAGTGATGTGTATTTTATGCTCACAACACCCAATCATTACTTATACCCCCATGAGTAGTGTGTGGCTGACCCAAAAAACATTAGTTAGGTAAACTCCTCCCTGAGTAAAAGATGTGTGTTTTAGTCACAAAGCTGCCCTGGTAAATCCCACCAGTGAAAGTGGTATTATAAAATATTGATACAGGCGGATTTAGGAAAAGAAAGATAACCTTGTTATTTTGTCTCACAAATAGCCCTGGACAGTCCCCCAAGAAGGTTGATTTATCTCACAAACTAGCCCTGGTAAATCCCCCTGATAAGTGTGTGATTTTACCTCACAAACTAGCCCTGGTAAATCCCCCATGAGAAGTGTGTGATTTTACCTCACAAACTAGCCCTGGTAAATCCCCCGGAGAAGTGTGTGATTTTACCTCACAAACTAGCCCTGGCAAATCCCCCATGAGAAGTGTGTGATTTTACCTCACAAACTAGCCCTGGTAAATCCCCCATGATAAGTGTGTGATTTTACCTCACAAACTAGCCCTGGTAAATCCCCCATGATAAGTGTGTGATTTACAAACTAGCCCTGGTAAATCCCCCATGATAAGTGTGTGATTTTACCTCACAAACTAGCCCTGGCAAATCCCCCATGAGAAGTGTGTGATTTTACCTCACAAACTAGCCCTGGTAAATCCCCCATGATAAGTGTGTGATTTTACCTCACAAACTAGCCCTGGTAAATCCCCCATGATAAGTGTGTGATTTACAAACTAGCCCTGGTAAATCCCCCATGATAAGTGTGTGATTTTACCTCACAAACTAGCCCTGGCAAATCCCCCATGAGAAGTGTGTGATTTACAAACTAGCCCTGGCAAATCCCCCGTGAGAAGTGTGTGATTTTACCTGAGTAGGATATAGTTTATTGTAGTCACCAGTTGTTGACACTTCACCCTTGGGAATAGCGAACTCCAGTATAATGACCCGTCCGATCAATCACAGCTGAATGGTTTTGTGTATTCCTATATTTGCGTCTACACACCAAACATTACTTATAACATGAGTAGTGTGTGGCTGAAATCACCCAAAATTATTACATTAGTTTAGGCCGACCATACTCCTCCTGGGCTGACAGTAAAAGATGATTTTTTATAAGTGATAAGAGCTGGTCCTGATGTAAACAGCCGCAGCCAGCCCTGGCACAGAAGGATGGGTAAATACAGTAATATATGAAATATTGATACAGGCGGATTTAGGAAAAGAAAGATAACCTTGTATTATTTTGTCTTATCTAATAGGTCTGAGACAGCTGTCGAAGAAGGACTTGATCTTCTATGGTGAAAAACAAAGTGCGACACGATGCTTACAATACTGCAAAGCTCAGAGCTACACAGAGCTCGGTGACCCCAAACAGCTGGCAACAGCCATAGACATCTGTCTCAGGGTAAGTTTTCCATCTGTTGTAGTTTTCTCATAATCAGGGTCAGGGGTCATCAAGGTTGGGGGTCAGCTAAAATAAATTTCAAGTCGGTTATCATTTAAATTCAGAACAGATATTCATTCATAATTATATATATATTTCTATTTTAATTCCATCACTGTAGTCAACAGTAAAGGGTTCAGTGTATGTCTTTGCCTGGAACCTGTTAAATTTGTCCAGTATCCAATTTTCAACCATTCCTCCTGCTAATGTTCTCATATGCTTCACCATGAATAAAAGTGATTTACAGATTTGTAACTTGTTATAAAAGGTGTCATAATTGACAATAAACATTGCAAAAATGTCTGTTGTACAACGCGCAGAAACTTTCTTAACTTTGCACAATTTCTGACCAGTTGTTGGAGTGTGATGAGACAGACTTGGATTCTTGGCTGTGTCTTGGCCTGGCCTGTCTGAAGTCTGGACCGACAGGAACAGGTGGCAGAGGTCAGTGCGGTCAAAGTCAATGTGTCTTCTATTGTAGGGACACAGGAACATGTATCTGCATTGTGTGATGGGCATTTATATGTATTTATTTAATAGATGGGTTCGTAATGCTAAACAGGATGTGCATTGCATTCTGGGAGTTAAGTGACCTTTTTAATGTAATGTCATACAGTGCTATGTTGGGATCTGTGTGTTTGTGACTGTGTTGTATTGCCACACATGCACATATTTTCACATACATGTGTATGCTCACACACATGCACACACGCACGCATGCATGCATGCACTCACGCACACTTGTGCACACACACACACACACACACACACACACACACACACACACACACACACACACACACACACACACGTGATCAAAACAAGACATCAAGATGATAATTATTGAAACAGTGCTAGGAGTTTTACCTCCCTAATATTGGAACGTATTATGAAGATATTTTTACCAGCCGATTTTTACGAATGCATGCTTCTACTAGAACCAAAGTTCTTGCCATCCATAATTCACATCACATGTAATTTACTAAAATGGACATTCAGATGACTATGGAGATAAATATTGTTCAAACGTGACATTTTATTACAATTTCATTCATCCTCATTTGCAAACTGCAAATGTCGAGCAAATTTCTCCTGATGCTGTTTAAATGTGAGGTCATGAGGCACAACTGAATACTTTCTCTTTGAAGTTTGAGAAATGTGCAGACCATGTTAGTTTGTTCATGACAGACATTGGTGACACTTGGAGACAAAGGACAGAGCAGACAGCTGCACCTTCTCTCTGGGCTTGTGAGGATGTATGACCACACCTACACATCGGCTCTGACCAGGTAAAATATTTTTTATGACAGTGATATGAGAGGAACCTGGTGACACAACGACATGTTGACACCTGGCAACCGTTTCACTAATATTCTTAAGAGCATTTAATCACGATTTTGCTCCATGTTCTCATCACCTAGGAGTAAAAATTACAAATGTTGATTCACTAACAAGTCATCCTCAATCTGGTCCATAAAAATGTACCTAAAATGCAAATTTCTAAGAGTTTGCTATACCACACTGTATGCAAAGATATAAATTCACTAACCGCCATTTGTTTGGAGTCCACTTTCATGCAAACATCCAGTTGTCCACAACCAAATAAATCTTGAAAAGTGTTGTGATTAAGACTGTGTTGAAGTATGACAAGTCTGTACAATATTAGTGTCATGGCCTATTGATGTTTGCAGAATAAAGTACGACTAGTCTGTATGACATTAGTGTCATGGCCTATTGATGTTTGCACAATAAAGTACGACTAGTCTATATGACATTAGTGTCATGCGCCATTGATGTTTGCAGAATAAAGTATGACTACTCTATATGACATTAGTGTCATGACCCATTGATATTAGCAGAATAAAATATGACTAATCTATATGACATTAGGGTCATGACCCATTGATGTTTGCAGAATATACAACAGAATGTCTGAATCCTCCATCACATCCTGCATCCATTTTGTTAGTTGAAGAGTCTTGTTGCTAGGCAACTAGTCATGTGATAAATAGGTCAATTAATGCGACGTCACTTCAGCTTCCAGGCAGCTGTAGCACTGGACCCAAGCTCAGCCATTTCCCATTTCTACCTGGCCAAGGTGCTTTGGGAAATCTCCCGGGAAGGGGAAGGCAAGGGGAAAGGGGGAGACACCTGCCTCCAGACCCTCTTGCAGGTAAGTGCTTTCATCGTTAGCTCACTGTCGGGTAATTAGTGACCACTAGCATGTGAGAATGGAGATGAGAGCCAACTTCACTAGCCAGTGGTGGTCAATATATGCTCACTACCCATGGCAGATCGTCTACGCATCATATGGGAGTTAACTGAATTACACCATCCTCACATGCCACAAACTCCTTATTAACTAGAAATCGCCCACGAGGAGTGTGGTGACTGTGGTCAGCCTCAGGTCATGTGATATAATATTGTGGGTGATTTCAGCCACACCCTGCTCATGTTACATGCAATGTTTAATATATAGAAGCAAATATTTGAATACACGAAACCGTTCAGCTTCAGATTAGTGGGTTTTAGCACTGTTCCCACAGGTGAAGCATCACGATTGGCAAAGACAATAAACTAGTTTGACTCACCTAAAATCTTGTTGTAGGGGATTTGCTATGGCTGGTTTGCATGGCAACCAGCCCTGGTTTGAGAGAATAAATGACACTTGTAATTGACTTAACTGGTCACCACAGAAACTTTGCAGTCACTGCCAGACCTACAGCCCAGTTCACACACAAGCCTTGAGTTCCACAAATTCAATACAGTTAACAGTTTGACAATGTTTGCCGGCACTTGCCTATAAGTCACATTACTGACTTATCCTCAAAAGTTTGCAAGGTACTCTGCCAGCAATTACTGAGATTGGTGTATCCAGCATTGTGTGAGTCTGGTGAGATCCGAATGTTGACGGCAGACTTGGCATCAACTCCAGATCTCCTGTCAGTGCCTAGCAAGACACCGTTGATTAAATGCTCATAAGATTCAAATGCATTAACATGCATTTAGTGTTTTGTCTGTGGGCCAATGTCTCTATTATCTTGGCATGGGCTGAAATTTCGTATGTGATCCAGCAGGCGCATAAGGTTGGTTTCTAGTTTGATATATTTTTGAAATTCTTCTGTGGTGTGATCTTGTTTGGGGTCACAGATCTAAGTGGCACTTGTCTCGTTGGTTTTGCTGAATTTGCTTTGTTTGCTGTTGTTTTGCAGGCCGCCCGTCTAGACCCGTTCTACAGCCCAACGTTTCTCTACCTTGGTCAATACTACTCCCTAGAGGCACATGATCTCACGTAAGCACCCTTAAGTCTTCTATTTGACCTTGACCCCTTACAAGGTGAGGGCCATTGTGTTTGTACATACAATCGTCTTCTTCGTTGAACACTCAGACAGGTCTCTTGTTCCTCGTACATAGATCACTGTACACACCAGATCCACGAGCAGACCGCGGGTTACAAAGCTTTCTCAAGGGTTGCTCCACGTGTAACCCTGGTGGATACTTCTAGTCACCAGAGGGCACTGATGTATAATTTCACACCCAGCTGGTCAAGCTGGACACCTTGTTAGGTGCAGTATGGCCTGGGCATATAGTATTGGGACCCATTATCACCACTGGCTGCCCAGGTGGTGCGGGGGCAAATAATTGGAGGAGGGGTGTAGCACTGTGGGAGCTGTATACATAGAAAATAAATGCTGTTGAACATACAAAGACCTGTCGTTTGACTTTGCTCACACACGCCTTTGGAACAATCTGCCGCTTGTCATACGTGTCACAGACTGTCACAGTTCTTTAAAAAAGCAACTAAAGACATTTCTTTTAAAACGAGCGTTTTTTCACTTTGAATGAATTATAAAATCTGAAATTTTAGTTATACTATTTATCAACTAATTTATTATTATTTTATTTACTTATTTTTAACTTGTAGTATAATTAACTCATATTTATTAGTATCAGTATTTTAGTTATTTATCTATATTGGTCAATATATATTGATCAATTTATTTTACAGATGCACTTTCTAAAAGAAATCTTGATGACTTCTGCAGTGTGCCTCTGAATGGTTTCAATTGCTAGATTTATGGCAAAAAAAATCTTTTACTTTATGTTGTCAGGTTATTACATATAAGACCACAGATATTTGTTTCTGTCACTGGTGTTTCGGTTTGAAATATTCTGATTGCACATTGTCACAGATACCTGTAGTTTGATAAATCAAACCAGGGAATTGAATTGTGCAAATCTGGCCTGTGTCACTTCACTCACTTTACACTCAAGAAAACCATCGTGACATTCACATGCTCCATGTTGTCTTCGGCAGGAAGGCCAGCAAGTGTTTTGAGAAGGCGTTTCAGTTGGATCCACGGGATAACGAGGCTGGCACGGCCCTCGTTGACCTGTTGACGAGCCTCGGTGAGGAGGTAAGATGGACACGCAGCTGGGGAGAGGAGCAGACAGGCAGGGAGGAAGGGAGAGAGGAAAGGAAAGAGGGAGGGAATGGATGAGGCAGGGAGAGAGGGAGGAAGGAAGGGTGGAAATGAGTGAGGGAATGAATGAAGAAGGAAGATGGGAGGGAAGGAGAGAGAGGGGGAGAGGGAGGGGAGGATATGGAGTGAGGGAGGAAGGGGGGAGGGAATGAATGAGGCAGGGAGAGAGGAAGGAAGAAAGGGTGGAAATGAGTGAGGGAATGAATGAAGAAGGAAGATGGGAGGGAAGGAGAGAGAGGGGGAGAGGGAGGGGAGGATATGGAGTGAGGGAGGAAGGGGGAGGGAGGGAATGAATTAAGCAGGGAGAGAGGGAGGAAGGAAGGGTGGAATTGAGTGAGGGAATGAATGAAGAATGAAGATGAGAGGGAAGGAGAGAGAGAGAGAGGGAGGATATGGAGTGAGGGAAGAAGTGTGAGGGAATGAATGAGGCAGGGAGAGAGGGAGGAAGGAAGGGTGGAATTGAGTGAGGGAATGAAGGAAGATGGGAGGGAAAGAGAGGGAGGGGAGGATATGGGGTGAGGGAGGAAGGGGAGGGATGGAATGAATGAGGCAGGGAGAGAGGGAAGAAGGAAGGGTGCAATTGAGTGAGGGTGTGAATGAAGAAGGAAGATCGGAGGGAAGGACAGAGGGGAGAGAATGAGGGAGGGAGGGGAGGAGATGGAATAAGGGAGGAAGAGGGAGGGTAGGAGAGAGAGAGACAGGGAAATGAGTGATGAGTGAGTGATTGATTGAGTGAATGTGAGTGAGGGAATGAGTCAGTGAGTGAGTCATTGACCAGTTAGCCAGACCAATCATCTACTTGTGTGTGGTTATGTGTGTAGATGTGTTATGAACATTTATGTAATGGAGAGGTGTGTTCATGGTGTGATAGTTATAGTGACCTGCTGACAAATATAAATGGTTGACACAATAGAACCCAAATGGGAAACTATTACCCCCCCCCTCCAATGGTTGTGTTATCTTCCACAGCAACGGGCAGAGACTATCTTGAAGAATGTCACCTCGAAGGCAACTGCAGGGAGGTTAGTCACTACCTCCCTTCTCATTCCACCATGTAGGGATGATACGGAACTTTTAGCTGTGAAAGGGTGCAACTTAACCCTTTAGACACCATGACACCTAATGACAAGCATTCCGGCATGAATGCAAACATTTCCAATTTTAACCCATGCAGACTGGCTGTGATGTTTGGCAAATGACCTCATCCTTAATATAGTAAGATACACAATTATCCAGTAGATAGAAGCGAATAATTTATTACATAAATAATTATACATGTCTCACAACACTGCCCTGTACTGCATAGCAGTGAAAAATCAAACGTATCTGATTTGTCCAAATGGGATTCAGCCTGATGTTTACATCATGACACAAACACAATCTACTTGGCATCCTGAAATTAGCACATGAGACTCCTCAGACCTTCGGTATTTAGTCACCACCTCAGCTGTGTGATGTGACAAATGTTTGGCAGATTGAATACGCTTTGACATAAACATGTACTGAAATATGCTTTTGTTCATTATATAAAATATAACATTGTTATGTTTGTTTGTGACAGTGCAAAATGGGCGTGGTTACGTCTTGGACTACTTTTAATGAAACAAGATGATCCCAGTAGCGCCATCATGTGTCTGCAATCAGCACTACGGGCTGACCCGGCTGACTAGTAAGTTGTTGTTTTGTGCAAGAGTTGTGTAGGTTGATGAACTAGATTGTTAGTGAAGAACATCTTCAATATTGATTTGACATGGCAAGCTCATATTGTTTTATTTTAAGGGTGCAATGCTTGAACAGTTTGATTGCTATGTCTTGTTTCGATGTAATATTTGGCAAAGCTCACTTGTGTTTTTTATGAAACGTATTTAAAACGTAGCTTTGAATTTTTATACATTTTTTATGTTTTTGAGTGACTAATAAAAATTAATTCTAAAGTTGACAGGAAATTCCAGGCTTTCACAATTAACCCTGTGCGCCTTCTTTGCAGTCACGTATGGGAGTGTTTGGGCGATGCATACATGAATCGGGGTAGTTACAATGCCGCCTTGAAAGCTTTCACCAAGGCAACTCAGGTGGGTAACCTGTTTTGTTTTTTACCTCTTGTGAATTGTGATCCAACACAGCAAAATCAGGAATAAGTAGGAAAATCACTTTTTGAGTTAAAGGTACCATGTGAAAGGTAAATTTATGGGCTTTCCAATGGTACCAAACACAAATGTCTAGCTGTATCGGTCGCCATGTTATTATTTTATAAAGAAGAGGTGTACCAAGTCATTTTAAGTTTAATGAAGTATTTTAATACATTTGCAACATAAACACAGGAATGTGAAATTTGGCACAGTTGTAGACCACATCAATGTGCACAGTGTGGTGAAATTCCACCTTTGCAGCTCTTATAGTTCCAGAGATATCCCTTTTGAACATTCTGCACCAAATCGGAAATCGACAGTAAAATGTTCACAGAACCTAGCCATGTGTTCTGTCTGTTTCTGACACAGCACGACACAGTCACTGCTTCTTTTGTCATTTTTGATGTGCCAATGGCAGCAGCCACTTCACGTGATGGGCAGGCTGTTGCAGCAGTGGACTGGTGCTGCTTCGGATGTGTCTTTGCTCTGGACAGTTGATGTCCGCAGAATTCATTGATATTGTCAAACAAACACTATTGGTGGATGTTGAGGCCTGGGGATGGTGGTTCTGTAGGTAGAGCAGCAGGTGGGTAGACTCCTCGCCTGTGCTACAAATCGAACCGCTGTTTGTCATCGTATGGCTGCTTCCTGGCGAACACGACACTGGGTTCTTCAGACGTAAACCTGATACAAAACAAACATAATGGTCTTAACTTCCCATATACAAAACATTTAATACTGCAAAAGGTTTATGTAATGACTGTCCATTATTTCAAACTGGAGATATGGACAGTTGATCATTAAATCAGATGACATGTACATAGTGAGCACAGCAGATAGGTAAATAAGCGAATACCTTGGATCATTTAGTCAGCTCTGAATATTATAAACCTTCCATCCCATTCCTTAACTGCTCTAAATCAGTAAATCAAAATTTCTTCTTTCTTACCTGTTGCCAAAAATTACTCCCCTCCCCTAATAATAAAACATATTCTACCTAATAAATGTGATCATTAATTTCATGAAGATCTATGATAATAACAAGCAGGTATAAATAAGTTAAAAACATAATTCCAAATGAATTACAGTACTAGTATATTACCATACTAGTACATTACCAGTGACACTGATACTCTCACACTCACAGCAAAGACACGGGTTTATGTGAGTCGTGGCATGTCATTGTTAGAGAGCTCAATGTGACAATGAGTGAGGCTGAGCCTGCCACCACAGCAAAACAGTCAATAGAGCTAGTATAACTTACCCTCAGTCTGGCTGTCATCTCCTTTGCATTCGTTCGGGCTGTCAACAATTTCCCAATCCATGAATTGTTGACAGCAGGGTCCACCATCACAACACCTGCAACCGCAGATGAATCCACGAACGTGTTCAAGTTCTTGCCATCTGGGCTTAAATCTACGAGTACATTTTCAGCAGCGTTGGCGTTGCGATCCATGATGGAAGCTGTCAATGTCAGCTGTCACTTGGTATTAGTCTTCCTCGCCACTTGCACTCAGCGCCAAAACGACACTCCCTGCTTCACTGTTGTTGTCTGACACGTACGAAACCAGTGAACTCTCCATCCGATACGCGCCTAATAGTTGTGTCAAAGATTCGTTGTCAAACACTCCGCGCAGATTTTGCCATCGCAGCCATCGCTGAGCGCTAGGCCTAGGTCGATCGATGTCTATATCACGCTGCTGTGCAACATACATACTGTTGTTGAGCCTATCACTGCACAGTTTAAAACCTACGTAACTAACAACTAAAACTACGGCATTGACAACTTAATAATAAATTAGAATTCGCAGATTTTATGCAAAAACGATGTCCGGTGCACCCGATGTCGAACGAAAACAAACATGGTTTCGCGTGTGTTTAAAGGTCAGCCGCCAATCAGCGGGGCGCATTATATCACGTGATTTCGCCAACGTGCTCTTGTTTACGTTTTAGCCCCCGTTTTCAAGCATTTTTATTGGCTTTAGCTGACATGTGACAAATTTCGCGCGTGGAAATACATCCCATAATAGTTCAGCTTCAAAACGATACCAATATGGTATCACTGCACAGGTTAAAACCTATGTAACTAACAACTAAAACTACGCCATTGACAACTTAATAATAAATTAGAATTCGCAGATTTAATACAACAACGATGTCCGGTGCACCCGATGTCGAACGAAAACAAACATGGCTTCGCGTGGGTTTAAAGGTCAGCCGCCAATCAGCGGGGCGCATTATATCACGTGATTTCGCCAACGTGCTCTTGTATACGTTTTAGTCCCCGTTTTCAAGCATTTTAATTGGCTTTATACTGACATGTGACAGATTTCGCGCGTGAAAATACATCCCATAATAGTTCAGCTTCAAAACGATACGAATATGGCGGGAGTAGGCAGGACGTACGGCGGACACGATGCATCTGAATGAAGCACATTTTTCGTTCTTCATGCTCACTGAGGTCGACATAGCTGTTCCAATTATCTCTTTTTAACAATGTTATAATTCGTTTTATGATGTTACAACAGCATACTAGTAATCTACGATAACTACATTAACTAAATTCACCTATATCTGAAAATCGACCTTTCCATCCAAAAATACCCATTCGCGCACCTTGAAGCTGATTTGCTAGCTTCGGCAATCCCGACTTATTCCTGATTTTGGTGTGTCAAAACCTTCTACCATCAACCTCTTGGCTGTGTTTTATGAATATAATGATTGTCAACGAACTTCTTCAGATAACATCAAAGTAATCAACAACGAGTTATTTGAAGTCTAATGTTTGTTAAAGAACTTCGTCAATCTGTGCAATTTAAATATCTGAGGATCTACTGATACACGACACTGATGAAAACATGTGTGTACATGTTACTATTGACCCTAGTATGTGTACGTCTTTGTCCAAGGGCATTTACTGCTGATACAGTTTCATCAGTGCAACATCTTGACTAAAGAACTTGTTTATGCATGTTAGCACCTAGATTCTGCAGAAAAGGATTATTATATTTTGTTCATTGATCATCATGTTATTTCACCAGCCTGGCTGTTGTCAACCTTTAGTAGTATCTGGCGAATGGTTAATGTAATAACTGTGCACATTTGGACAGTATATTTTCAGACACGCTAATAATCTTCAGAAAGAATTATGTAGAGCTAGTTTTTAGACATCAATTATTTGACAACTGTCGTAAACACAGTCATTGTGGTAAGGGGTCTTTCATAGTCGTCAGCATTTTCCAAAGTGAACAAATCGTACACTGGGAGGAGTTGGAGGCTTCCGTTTGCATTTTTTTAAATTACCATTTTGATATTAACAGTTATGCAACTGTGTGACTTTGCTGGGAACAGAGTGAATGACGAGAAAGTTTTGTGACAGCCTTGTGCATTTTCACGGCTGTGTCCTGTAGCTACTTCCTACTACAAGTGTGTATGAGTCACAATAGTCAGTATTTTTAGTGTACTCTTTGGGGACGGGGTCAAAGAAATGTGTGTTCCATGTTGACAATGTTGTTGAGAGGTCAACACAAAATCCTGCCCATTTTTGCTGAGTTGGTTGTGGTCTGTTTCTGTTGCCATTGTTTGCTGAGTTCGTTGTTGTCTGATTCTGTTGCCATTGTTTGCTGAGTTGGTTGTGGTCTGTTTCTGTTGCCATTGTTTGCTGAGTTGGTTGTGGTCTGTTTCTGTTGCCATTGTTTGCTGAGTTGGTTGTGGTCTGTTTCTGTTGCCATTATTTGCTGAGTTGATTGTGGTATGTTTATGTTGCCATTGTTTGCTGAGTTGATTGTGGTATGTTGCTGTTGCCATTGTTTGCTGAGTTGGTTGTTGTCTGATTCTGTTGCCATTGTTTGCTGAGTTGGTTGTGGTCTGTTTCTGTTGCCATTGTTTACTGAGTTGGTTGTGGTCTGTTTCTGTTGCCATTGTTTTCTGAGTTGGTTGTGGTATGTTTCTGTTGCCATTGTTTGCTGAGTTGGTTGTTATCTGGTTCTGTTGCCATTGTTTGCTGATTTAGTTGTTGTCTGTTTATGTTGCCATTGTTTGCTGAGTTGGTTTTTGTCTGTTCATGTTGCCATTGTTTGCTGAGTTGGTTTTTGTCTGTTCATGTTGCCATTGTTTGCTGAGTTGGTTGTGGTATGTTTCTGTTGCCATTGTTTGTTGAGTTGGTTGTGGTCTGTTTCTGTTGCCTTTGTTTGCTGAGTTGGTTGTGGTCTGTTCCTGTTGCCTTTGTTTTCTGAGTTGGTTGTGGTATGTTTCTGTTGCCATTGTTCGCTGAGTTGGTTGTGGTATGTTTCTGTTGCCATTGTTTGCTGAGTTGGTTGTTATCTGGTTCTGTTGCCATTGTTTGCTGAGTTGGTTTTTGTCTGTTCATGTTGCCATTGTTTGCTGAGTTGGTTGTGGTATGTTTATGTTGCCATTGTTTGCTGAGTTGGTTGTGGTCTGTTTCTGTTGTCATTGTTTGCTGAGTTGGTTGTGGTATGTTCTGTTGCCATTGTTTGCTGAGTTGGTTGTTGTCTGGTTCTGTTTGCCATTGTTTGCTGATATGGTTATTGTTTGCTTATGTTGCCCTTGTTTGCTCAGTTGGTTTTTGTCTGTTCATGTTGCCATTGTTTGCTGAGTTGGTTGTGGTCTGATTCTGTTGCCATTGTTTGCTGAGTTGGTTGTGGTCTGTTTCTGTTGCCATTGTTTACTGAGTTGGTTGTGGTCTGTTTCTGTTGCCATTGTTTTCTGAGTTGGTTGTGGTATGTTTCTGTTGCCATTGTTTGCTGAGTTGGTTGTTATCTGGTTCTGTTGCCATTGTTTGCTGATTTAGTTGTTGTCTGTTTATGTTGCCATTGTTTGCTGAGTTGGTTTTTGTCTGTTCATGTTGCCATTGTTTGCTGAGTTGGTTTTTGTCTGTTCATGTTGCCATTGTTTGCTGAGTTGGTTTTTGTCTGTTCATGTTGCCATTGTTTGCTGAGTTGGTTGTGGTATGTTTCTGTTGCCATTGTTTGTTGAGATGGTTGTGGTCTGTTTCTGTTGCCTTTGTTTGCTGAGTTGGTTGTGGTCTGTTCCTGTTGCCTTTGTTTTCTGAGTTGGTTGTGGTATGTTTCTGTTGCCATTGTTCGCTGAGTTGGTTGTGGTATGTTTCTGTTGCCATTGTTTGCTGAGTTGGTTGTTATCTGGTTCTGTTGCCATTGTTTGCTGAGTTGGTTTTTGTCTGTTCATGTTGCCATTGTTTGCTGAGTTGGTTGTGGTATGTTTATGTTGCCATTGTTTGCTGAGTTGGTTGTGGTCTGTTTCTGTTGTCATTGTTTGCTGAGTTGGTTGTGGTATGTTCTGTTGCCATTGTTTGCTGAGTTGGTTGTTGTCTGGTTCTGTTTGCCATTGTTTGCTGATATGGTTATTGTTTGCTTATGTTGCCCTTGTTTGCTCAGTTGGTTTTTGTCTGTTCATGTTGCCATTGTTTGCTGAGTTGGTTGTGGTCTGTTCCTGTTGCCATTGTTTGCTGAGTTGGTTGTGGTCTGTTTCTGTTGCC
Source organism: Ridgeia piscesae (assembly GCA_025642075.2). Classification (NCBI taxonomy): domain Eukaryota; kingdom Metazoa; phylum Annelida; class Polychaeta; order Sabellida; family Siboglinidae; genus Ridgeia; species Ridgeia piscesae. The sequence continues at coordinate 108,197 of JAODUO010001304.1, forward strand.
ATTGTTTGCTGAGTTGGTTGTGGTATGTTTATGTTGCCATTGTTTGCTGAGTTGGTTGTGGTCTGTTTCTGTTGTCATTGTTTGCTGAGTTGGTTGTGGTCTGTTTTTGTTGCCATTGTTTGCTGAGTTGGTTGTGGTCTGTTTCTGTTACCATTGTTTGCTGAGTTGGTTGTGGTATGTTTATGTTGCCATTGTTTGCTGAGTTGGTTGTGGTCTGTTTCTGTTGTCATTGTTTGTTGAGTTGGTTGTGGTCTGTTTCTGTTGCCTTTGTTTGCTGAGTTGGTTGTTGTCTGTTTCTGTTGCCATTGTTTGCTGAGTTGGTTGTTGTCTGTTTATGTTGCCTTTGTTTGCTGAGTTGGTTGTGGTCTGTTTCTGTTGCCATTTGTTTGCTGAGTTGGTTGTGGTATGTTTCTGTTGCCATTGCTTTGCTGAGTTGGTTGTCTGTTTTATGTTGCCAATGTTTGCTGAGTTGGTTTTTGTCTGTTTATGTAGCCATTGTTTGCTGAGTTGGTTGTTGTCTGTTATGTTGCCATTGTTTGCTGAGTTGGTTTTTGTCTGTTTATGTTGCCATTGTTTGCTGAGTTGGTTGTTGTCTGTTCATGTTGCCATTGTTTGCTGAGTTGGTTGTGGTCTGTTTCTGTTGCCATTGTTTGTTGAGTTGGTTGTGGTCTGTTTCTGTTGCCATTGTTTGCTGAGTTGGTTGTGGTATTTTATGTTGCCATTGTTTCCTGAGTTGGTTATGGTCTGTTTATGTTGCCATTTGTTTGCTGAGTTGGTTTGGTCTGTTTATGTTGCCATTGTTTGCTGAGTTGGCTGTTGTCTGTTTCTGTTGCCATTGTTTGCTGAGTTGGTTGTGGTATGTTTCTGTTGCCATTGTTTCCTGAGTTGGTTGTGGTCTGTTTCTGTTGCCATTGTTTGCTGAGTTGGTTGTGGTCTGTTTCTGTTGCCATTGTTTGCTGAGTTGGTTGTGGTATGTTTCTGTTGCCATTGTTTGCTGAGTTGGTTGTGGTCTGCCTTTTTTTTTGTTGTTACCTTGTTTGCTGAGTTGGTTGTTGTCTGTTTATGTTGCCATTGTTTGCTGAGTTGGTTGTGGTATGTTTCTGTTGCCATTGTTTGCTGAGTTGGTTGTGGTCTGTTTCTGTTGTCATTGTTTGCTGAGTTGGTTGTGGTATGTTTTGTTGCCATTGTTTGCTGAGTTGGTTGTGTCTGTTTTGTTGCCATTGTTTGCTGAGTTGGTTTGTACTGTTTACTGTTGCCATTGTTTGCTGAGTTGGTTGTTGTCTGTTTACTGTTCCATTGTTTGCTGAGTTGGTTGTTGTCTGTTTATGTTGCCATTGTTTGCTGAGTTGGTTATGATCAGTTTTGTTGCCATTGTTTGCTGAGTTGGTTGTTTATCCGGGTTTATGCCATTGTTTGCTGAATTAGTTGTGGCATGTTTTGTTGCCATTGTTTCCTGAGCTGGTTTTGTTCATGGAGCGATTGTTTTGTCTGTTTTTTGCCATTGTTTGCTGAGTTGGTTGTGGTACTGTTTCTGTTGATCATTGTTTGCTGAGTTGGTTGTGGTACTGTTACTGTTGCCATTGTTTGCTGAGTTGGTTGTGGATCGTTTATGTTGCCTATTGTTGCTGAGTTGGTTGTGGTACTGTTTAATGTTGCCAATTATTTGCTGAGTTGATGTTGTCGGTTTCTGCTTGCCATTGTTTGCTGATTTGTTGTTGTCTGTTTGTTACCATTGTATTGACAGTTGGTTGTGGTTGTTTCTGTTGCCATTGTTTGCTGAGTTGGTTGTGTCTGTTTTGTTGTCATTGTTTGCTGAGTTGGTTGTTGGTAATGTTTATGTTGCCATTGTTTCCTGACTTGGTTGTGGTCTTTTTGTTGCCATTGTTTGCTGAGTTGGTGTGGTCTGTTTCTGTTGCCATTGTTTGCTGAGTTGGTTGTGGTATGTTTTGTTGCCATTGTTTGCTGAGTTGGTTGTGTCTGTTTCTGTTGCCCATTGTTTGCTGAGTTGGTTGTGGTATGTTGCTGTTGCCATTGTTTGCTGAGTTGGTTGTGGTCTGTTTCTGTTGCCATTGTTTCCTGAGTTAGTTGTGGTATGTTGTGTTGCCATTGTTTGCTGAATTGGTTGCTGTCTGTTTCTGTTGCCATTGTTTACTGAGTTGGTTGTTGGTCTGTTCATGTTGCCTTGTTTGCTGAGTTGGTTGTGGTCGGTTTGTTGCCAATGTTTGCTGAGTTGGTGCTGTCTGTTTTGTTGCCATTGTTTGCTGAGTTGGTTTTTGTCTGTTTCATGTTGCCATTGTTTGCTGAGTTGGTTGTTGTCTGTTATGTTGCCATTGTTTGCTGAGTTGGTTTTTGTCTGTTATGTTGCCATTGTTTGCTGAGTTGGTTGTGGTCTGTTTCTGTTGCCATTGTTTGCTGAGTTGGTTGTGGTCTGTTTATGTTGCCATTGTTTGCTGAGTTGGTTGTGGTCTGTTCCTGTTGCCATTGTTTGCTGAGTTGGTTGTGGTATGTTTCTGTTGCCATTGTTTGCTGAGTTGGTTGTGGTCTGTTTCTGTTGCCATTGTTTGCTGAGTTGGTTGTGGTATGTTTCTGTTGCCATTGTTTGCTGAGTTGGTTGTGGTCTGTTTCTGTTGCCATTGTTTGCTGAGTTGGTTGTGGTCTGTTTCTGTTGCCATTGTTTGCTGAGTTGGTTGTTTTGTCTGTTCATGTTGCCATTGTTTGCTGAGTTGGTTGTGGTCTGTTCTGTTGCCATTGTTTGCTGAGTTGGTTGTGGTATGTTTCTGTTGCCATTGTTTGCTGAGTTGGTTGTGGTCTGTTTCTGTTGCCATTGTTTGCTGAGTTGGTTGTGGTATGTTTATGTTGCCATTGTTTGCTGAGTTGGTTGTGGTCTGTTTCTGTTGCCATTGTTTGCTGAGTTGGTTGTGGTCTGTTTATGTTGCCATTGTTTGCTGAGTTGGTTGTGGTCTGTTGCTGTTGCCATTGTTTGCTGAGTTGGTTGTGGTCTGTTTCTGTTGTCATTGTTTGCTGAGTTGGTTGTGGTCTGTTGCTGTTGCCATTGTTTGCTGAGTTGGTTGTGGTCTGTTCTGTTGCCATTGTTTGCTGAGTTGGTTGTGGTATGTTTCTGTTGCCATTGTTTGCTGAGTTGGTTGTGGTCTGTTTCTGTTGCCATTGTTTGCTGAGTTGGTTGTGGTATGTTGCTGTTGCCATTGTTTGCTGAGTTGGTTGTGGTCTGTTTCTGTTGCCATTGTTTGTGAGTTGGTTGTGGTATGTTGCTGTTGCCATTGTTTGCTGAGTTGGTTTGGTCTGTTTCTGTTGCCATTGTTTGCTGAGTTGGTTGTGGTATGTTGCTGTTGCCATTGTTTGCTGAGTTGGTTGTGGTCTGTTTCTGTTGCCATTGTTTCCTGAGTTGGTTGTGGTATGTTGTTGTTGCCATTGTTTGCTGAGTTGGATGTGGTCTGTTTTTGTCGCCATTGTTTGCTGAGTTGGTTTTTGTCTGTTTCTGTTGCAGTTGGAACAGTTCGTGTGGTATGTATTACCCTGTGCTCATTTTTCCCTGAGCTTTTGAATGTCTTTCTTTCAAAATTGTTATGCTTTAGTTGATTGTCTGTTGTCTGTTGCCATTGTTTGTGAGTTGGTTGTGGTATGTTTGTCTGCCAATTGTTTGTGAATATGTATATCGGGTTTATGTATTTGTTGCAAATAGTTTGCCTGATTAGTTGTGGCATGTTCCTGATGCCATGTGTTTGCTGAATGGTTGTTTCATTTGTTGGCTCTTCAGTTTACTAGTTGGCTCTGCTGAGTCTGTATACTTGTATGCCAGCTTGTGAGTGGTTGTATCGGTTGTATCTGCCAATAGTTATCATTGAGGATTGTCTGTTTGAGAAATGCCACTTATTTTCAAAACTATGTTTTATGGTCTAGTTTAGGTGTGCCATTGTTTGCAATGGTTGTTTATGTTGTTGATGTTGCCATTGTTTCTGAATTCGCTTTCTTGTCGTTATGTCATAACCAAGTTTGACACTGGGAGTTGTTGTGGTATTTGTGTTTGCCAGTGGTTGTTGAAGTTGATGTGGGACCTGTCGTTTCAGACTCGCCTCCATCAAACATACCCTGAGAGGGTGGATGTGTTTGCCAATGGTGTGAATGTGGGGACCTGTGTTTCAGACTCGCCTCCATCAAACAGACCCTGAGAGGGTGGATGTGTTTGCCAATGGTGTGAATGTGGGGACCTGTTGTTTCAGACTCGCCTCCATCAAACAGACCCTGAGAGGGTGGATGTGTTTGCCAATGGTGTGAATGTGGGGACCTGTCGTTTCAGACTCGCCTCCATCAAACAGACCCTGAGAGGGTGGATGTGTTTGCCAATGGTGTGAATGTGGGGACCTGTCGTTTCAGACTCGCCTCCATCAAACAGACCCTGAGAGGGTGGATGTGTTTGCCAATGGTGTGAATGTGGGGACCTGTCGTTTCAGACTCGCCTCCATCAAACAGACCCTGAGAGGGTGGATGTGTTTGCCAATGGTGTGAATGTGGGGACCTGTCGTTTCAGACTCGCCTCCATCAAACAGACCCTGAGAGGGTGGATGTGTTTGCCAATGGTGTGAATGTGGGGACCTGTTGTTTCAGACTCGCCTCCATCAAACAGACCCTGAGAGGGTGGATGTGTTTGCCAATGGTGTGAATGTGGGGACCTGTCGTTTCAGACTCGCCTCCATCAAACAGACACTGAGAGGGTGGATGTGTTTGCCAATGGTGTGAATGTGGGGACCTGTCGTTTCAGACTCGCCTCCATCAAACAGACCCTGGGACTTTACAGAGAGGCTTTGGAGGAGTATCACGGCATTCTCCAAAGGTCACATGACTACACACCCGCACTTGCAGGTCAGGGGTCAATTATACGTTTAGCTTAAAGAATAAAGTCGGTTTCGTCATCACATCTTTGCCTTTGTTTGTTTGCTAGATGACATAAAAATGTCACATAAAAAGTATCTGATTGACACTATCGGTTAGTGGTAGGACCGATTAAAGATTCACACAGTTGGATGCTGAACAAATTAAACTTTCTATTTCCTGTATCTGCTTTTATTTGGTATCATAGAATCATGCATTCTATGGTGGACAGTCGACTTCTCTATTGAAATGTGATAACGTCCATCTACTCATGATGAACAACATATTCTTGTCAATATTTGCTGTTAATTCACACGTATATAATTATACAATAGTTTTGGGTCCGCTGTAGTTCTTACCACATTAGCAGGGTTGTTACTTCTGGGTTATCTTTGTAGGACTCGCTGAGACCCACTTGGCCCTGGCCCAGTCAGCTCTGGTTGAGTTCTTCCATGGCCGGGCTGTTGACCACTGCCAGCTGGCCATAGAGACAGCGACAAAGTAGGTCAAGTAATTTATGACAGACTCTGCCAGTTGCCGGTTGTGTGTGTGCGTGCGTGCGTGTGTGCGTGTGCGTGTGCGTGTGCGTGTTGGGCGTGTGCGTGTTGCGTGTGCGTGTGGTGTGTTGTGTGTGTGTGTGTGTGTGTGTGTGTGTGCATGCATGCGTGTGCAGACTTCAAGGCACTGTACGTGTATTCCTTCCTGGTTGCTGGAGTCTGCTCACCTGTTTCTGCTGTTGGCCTCTGGTCTGCTGCTAGTGTTGGAATTAGTCAACAGAGGTCATGATTGATGACTGATAAACCAGATAAACCAGATAATGGTAGAGACAGTCAGTACAGGTAATGTTAGCAGAAGTCATAGTAGATAGAAGTCATGTTGACAGTGTTAGATGTTAAAAACAGAAGTCATAGTAGATAGAGGGCATGTTGTGTTGACTGGCCGACCAGATAGTGTTAGAGATAGTCGATAGAGGTAATGTTAGCAGAAGTCATGTTACGATTTTACAGGTGACTGCTAATTTGCACTGCATTAAATAACACACAGACAACCATAGTTGTGTTATACATTTTCAGATAACTGCGAATTGAATAAATGTTACAGAATTTGCACAATAATTCCTAGTTTGCATCAATCCTGTGTACTCAATGAAATTTTGGTTTTCTGTTACCCCCCTCACCAGGGCGGTACAGGGTCGTCCTGACCTCTCCTGTCTGTGGAAGCTACTGGGTGACGCCTGCACTATCATCCACCCAGTACCTGAGGAAATATGCAGGTATAGCCTCCATTAACTAGACTCCGCTAGGTGGCAGCACTTTTCAGCCTCTCAAGTCCGCCTGCGATGTTAATGGGCTGCTGATGTAACCGACAGGGCGGCCTTACCCCAAATTAGGGTAGAGACGCTGGTTGGTTCTCAGGCCGAATTTGAAATAACAAATTAAATAACGATACTTTTTTATCAGATAAGGCTGTATCATAAAAACTATTCAAAATTAAACTTATTAACACAAAATAAATAGAAATACAAATTTGCAGTTGTTTATAAAATAGAATTACGGCCGGATTAACCAGTATCCGTGAGGTGGCAGCATTGTTTAGCCCCACATGGATAACATTCATATGTACATCACCGTTGCTAAATGTCAGGCGTAAATTGTTTCAGAAATCATTTGTATTTTGTAACGTCATATGTATGAGCATGCAATCCATTTCTGGGGCACTCTAACACAACGCAACATAATTGTCAAGCTACTGGTGCGGGTGAGTGTCCTTTTCCCCAGGTATCACTGGGTAACTTGGCTAGTTAACAATATTCGAGTATTGATGACTTTCAGAATGCAGCTTCCCCAGCGACTCCTCAGTGGCACGGCAAAGACGGAGGACACAGCTCTACTGTCCAAGACGGAGATTCTACAGCTAGGCAGCAGGTGAACATGCTCCGCTATGCCCTACCATACCCTATATGCCCTACCATGCCCCTCCATGCCCTACTATTCCCTGCTATGCCATCTAGTATATATTTACACCCTCATACATTTAGACAACACTCAGTTGTCATGTTCAGGAACAGAATTCGGGGAAGTTAGTTCAGTTCACTCTGTCACTTAGCAAGTTGTTAGAGCGGTTCATGCTTTGTGTTGTTTTCCTAACTGAAAGGACCTTGTTTTGCCAATTAAATTATACGTACCGGGGGTACTTGAATTCTGGTCTTCTCTGATGGCACTCTTAGACATCGAGACCACTCTGTCCCTCGTCAGTGAATCAGTCATTTCCTGCATAATTCAGAATGTTTTAATACCCCTATAACTATGGCTGATCACACACTATGCTCTCTACTTCAGTGAATCGCTTTGAGTATTGATAAAATAAATATATATATATATTTATATATATATACACATTCTGAATTAAGTTTGAGACCATTTTAGATTCAACAAAACATAAGCTTTAACATTTGATCAAATTTTTTTAACAACTTCAGTAGTTTTTATTTATCACTCAAATTTGAGCTAATTTTTAAACGCAACAATTTAAAACACAAGGCCGTTTTGACAGGCACTCTCCATTGTTATTTAATCCGGGGTTTAGTAAATGCATGCATTTGATTATTACGGGATTACTTGTTGTAGAAACAAATTGAATATTGAAAGATGAGATTATCAGGCATTTCAGTCCAAACCACAATGTTTATGAGACATGACCTAGAATGCAATTTTTGGCTCATGTACAGAATAGGCCTGTGTGACCTAATACCCAGTTTACAGTCACATGACCTAGAAAGCAATTTTTGGCTCATGTACAGAACAGGCCTGTGTGACCTAATACCCAGTTTACAGTCACATGACCTAGAAAGCTATTTTTGGCTCATGTACAGAATAGGCCTTGTGACCTAATCCCAGTTTACAGTCACATGACCTAAAAAGCATTTTGGGGTCATGTACAGAAAGGCCTGTGTGACATAATACCCAGTTTACAGTCACATGACCTAGAAAGCTATTTGGCTCATGTACAGAATAGGCCTGTGTGACCTAATACCCAGTTTACAGTCACATGACCTAGAAAGCTATTTGGCTCATGTACAGAATAGGCCTGTGTGACCTAATACCCAGTTTACAGTCACATGGCCTAGACAGCAATTTTGGCTCATGTACAGAACAGGCCTGTGTGACCTAATACCCAGTTTACAGTCACATGACCTAGACAGCAATTTTGGCTCATGTACAGAATAGGCCTGTGTGACCTAATACCCAGTTTACAGTCACATGACCTAGACAGCAATTTTGGCTCATGTACAGAACAGGCCTGTGTGACCTAATACCCAGTTTACAGTCACATGACCTAGAAAGCTATTTGGCTCATGTACAGAATAGGCCTGTGTGACCTAATACCAAGGTCAGATGTTGAGGTGGTTAGTAAGCGGGGGGTGTTTTCCCGTAGGTGTTATGGCATGGCGCTGAAGCTACAGCCAGAGGTGGCTGCCCTTTGGCATGACTTGGGTGTCAACTTCTACCGCCAGACCAGTTTAACCACTGGCGCAGTGGTCAGTGTGTTGTCCAGTAAGGCTGTCCAGGCCTTGCAGCGGGCGGTCACTCTCGAGCCTGACAGTCCCAGGCACTGGACAGCATTGGGGGTCATTGCAGCATCAAAAGGTATGATAACTGTAATCTAGTTGATGTGAGCGTGTGTGTGCATGCGTGCGTGCATGCGTGCGTGCATGCATGCGTGCGCGTTTGTGTGTGTGTGTTTGTGTGTTTGTGTGTTTGTGTGTGTGTTTGTGTGTGTGTTTGTATGTGTGTGTGTATGGGTGTGTGTATGTGAGTGTTTGAGTGTGAGTATGTGAGTGGGTGATGTATGTGTGTGTGTGTATGTGTGTATGTGTTTGTGTTTGTGTATGTGTGTGTGTGTGTTTGTGTGTGTGTGTGTGTGTGTTTTTGTTTGTGTGTGTGTGTATGTGAGTGGAGTTGGTGTTTTTTGTGGTGTGTGTGTGTGTGTGTGTGTGTGTGTGTGTGTGTGTGTGTGTATGTGTGTATGTGTTTGTGTGTGTGTGTTTGTGTGTGTGTGTGTCTGTGTGTGTGTGTGTGAGTATGTGAGTGTTTGGTGTGGTGTTGTGGTGTGTGTGTGTGTGTGTGTGTGTGTTGTGTGTGTGTGTGTGTGTGTGTGTGTGTTTTTTGCGTGTGTGTGTGTGTGTGTGTGTGTGTGACTGTGTGTGTGACTGTGTGCGTGATTGTGTGTATGGATGTGTATTTGTGTGTATGGGTATGTGTGTGCGTGTGTGTGTGTGATACTGTGTATATGTGAGTGTGTGCATGAGAGAGAGAGTGTGTTTTTGTGTGTATGTGTGTGAATATGTATGAGTATATATATATATATATATATATATATATATATGTGTGTATGAGTGAATGCGAGTGTGAATGTGTATGTGAGCGTGTATGTAAGCGTGTATGCAAGTGTGTCTGTGTATGTAAATGTGTGTGTATGTGAATGTGTCTGTGTTTATGTTATTTTTCCATTTTCAGTGATCCAGTTCCAACAAATCAAACAAGCTATGTATTCTTTCACGTACAAACATAATTCCCACAGCAGAAACCTCCATTGTATGTTTTATAGGTTTCCATCCTACAAAACATCATCTGGAAGGTGGAAACTATTATGCAGATATGTTGTTATTTTTTTAATTATTTGCGTAATTTAGACATTAGAATATGCTTATGGACAACAAGGTGGGGACCATGAAAAAACAATGACTTGCATGACCCATTAAGTATCGCACTAGCTCAACGTATCATACAGCAAATGTTAGCTCCAGTTTGTGCAGAATTTCCAAAGTGGCATCCATGAAACCATTCACATGAGCCTTAATTGTAGAAGTGAACTCCCCAGCTCTGGCGCAGCACTGCTTCATACGCGCCGTACAAGTGGAACCATCGGTAAGATGACGCATTTTAGTCATACGTGTTATTGTTCTGACAGTTTCACTGCAATACAGTGTACCACTGACTTCTGCAATTGGCGTGAGGCAAGTTTTATATTATGTGACTGATTTCACATTTGAACAGTTGCAATATTCCACAGTGTCAAAGCATAACTTGTAAAATTACACGAAGGAGGCATTATCTTGAAGACTTAATGTTTTGATACATATTACTGGTCGATTATTGTCAAAACCATCCTATAATTGAGGTTGTCAATTTTCATGACCAACACGTTTCTGCTGATACTAAACTCTGCTGTTCTCAAGTTAAATGCTTTAAATTTATGGAAACAAATTTGACTTCTACCTATAGACCTTTATAAAATTTGATAAGGAGGATGCACTTGATGTTTCGATTTCTACAGTCTGTCTTCTAGCGTAACTAAAAATTATGTTCGTTCAGTCAGAATTTATTTTATGTATTGTTTGTTTTCAAACAACTGTTGTTTTTGCATGACTGTTTTTGACACCAAAAAAGAATGAATTTTTGAGCATTGTGTTTGTACATATAATAATAATAATTAACTTTTATGCGCCAATATTAAAATCAAACTCAGGGGGGACAAAACCCAAGGGGGTTTAAGAAATTCTAAAAGTAGAACATGGGATCGTTGATGGATGGACGAAGGTTCAAAACTAAGGAGGATAGGCAGCATTAAAGAGATATGTTTTAGCGTCGGCGGGGGGAAACTATATTACCTTCCGACTTAATGACAGGAAGCGAATTCCCCAGAGTTGGTGCAGCAACCAGAAAGCTCGGGGCCCAGCTTTGTCCCGAGGAAAGGGGTTACTACTGGTTGAGCGTAGCTCTCTGGAATTCCTTTAGTTAGCGACTTTATGAGAATTTAATTGTTTTGTATAATTTAATCTACCTCTCTGTATATGATTTTTATGAGCTGTATTTTATATTGCCCTCTGCATCCAAAATAAACATAAATTATGGCTGTGACGTGAAATGACCAAAACATTTTGACATTACTTGCTAAACACCTTTGGGGAATTCAGAGAGTTAGAACAAATCCTTTTTATTTGCGTGATTGCAACATAAAAACAACCAGCCTATATAATAATAAGAACATGTTTATAGGACATCTCTATCAGTGGAAATTATTTTGTTACAGTTCGTTGAAGCATGGACAAACCTTGCAACTCTCTACCTGAGTAGAGACAACGTAAAGGTAAGAAACAGCACACCTGTTGGACAAACCTTGCAACTCTCTACCTGAGTAGAGACAACGTAAAGGTAAGAAACAGCACACCTGTTGGACAAACCTGGCAACTCTCTACCTGAGTAGAGACAACGTAAAGGTAAGAAACAGCACACCTGTTGGACAAACCTGGCAACTCTCTACCTGAGTAGAGACAACGTAAAGGTAAGAAACAGCACACCTGTTGGACAAACCTTGCAACTCTCTACCTGAGTAGAGACAACGTAAAGGTAAGAAACAGCACACCTGTTGGACAAACCTTGCAACTCTCTACCTGAGTAGAGACAACATAAAGGTAAGAAACAGCACACCTGTTGCAGCTTTGTCCTAGTGCCTAGTTGTGATTGCACTAGGGTGTATGTTAACAAACAAGTTCTTATATAACGTGGTATCCAGTCCTCAGGACTGCTCAAACCTTTACTCGCCAGCCTGTCTGTTCAGTCGGCACCATCTCTACTTCTCTGGGAAGCATCCAGTCATGTGCAGTTAATTAACAGATATTATTCAATCACATATATCCACCACCGTTTATAACCAGGTACTCATTCATATAGATGAGTGGACTGTAGCCATTTAGAGTGAATGAACGTGCCCAAGGTTTGACACCACAGCACAGGATTCGAACCCGGGTTCTCTTAGTCATGAGTCCAAGGGTCTAGCCACTACATGTGATGTAACCTGATATAAAAACCTCGAGCAAAGTCGCCAGAAAGTGTCAGATTTACACAGGATCAGGAAATCAACATGAGAAAGCAGTCCTCTGTGAATCTGGTCTCACCAATGGCGTGACATTTTTGCTGGCTTGTTTAACATGTATGTGCAGATAACAAGTTAGTGTGATGTATCCTCTCAACGATGTATATAACTTTACGGTAGTTTTTATATCAAGCTCCAGTTTTAGGTTGTTCTGTTCTACTTTCGCTGTATGTGAGGCTGAGTTTGACTGTGTTTCTCCTGATCATTGGTTTCTTGTACTGCCTTAGTCTGCCTTCCGTCTGCCTTCCTCCCTCTCTCTCTTTCACACGCCTGCTCCAGTCATCTGCCATTTACACCCAAAATTCTTAATGTGTTCCAGCTCGCACACGAAGCTTTCAAGGTCGCTCAGGCCACCCAACCGACCTTCGTCAATTGCTGGATTGGACAGGTGAGGGCGCCACAGTACACAAATAGAAACACTTCGATTTCATGACCCAGCCGCCATGCAACGTTTCATTGATCTTAATAAACTGGTTGTCGATTGTTACTTGTTTCTAATCGGGCCAGTTCTTCCTGTTAGGCTCTGATCGCGGAGACAGTCGGTGACACTGAGGCCATGGACTTGTTCAGACACACAACTGAGATGGACAATCATGTAAGTATACACAAACATTACCACCGTAATGATCGTATGTATTCGGATCTTTTGGAATAAAGTTTTTGTATTATAATACATTTTTGGCTCTTGTCTAGTAATTTGAGCCCACCTCAGTTTCGTCATTATTAGTACATTTTTGCTTAAATTTGTTACATCAGTGTGTTAGTTCCACTCTGCTGCATAGTCCCAGATGTGTTTGTGATCCAAAAATAGCAGCTAAACTAGAACCATTGTGCAGCAAAATAAACAATCTTATCCATCCATCCATCCATCCATCCATCCATCCATCCATCCATCCATCCATCCATCCATCCATCCATCCATCTGCCATGCATTACCACAGTGAGCAATACAGCAGTGTATTTGATGATGCAAACACGGCCTCTTTATGCCTCCAAACTGCTCTGAAGCAACATATTTGTAATGTGCATCCGTCCGTCCGTCCGTCCGTCCGTCCCGTCCGTCCGTCCGTCCGTCCGTCCGTCCGTCCGTCCGTCCGTCCGTCCGCCCGTCCGTCCGTCCGTCCATCCGTCTTCCCCTCCCTCCCTCCCCCCTTTCCTCCATCCATCTCTCACTCCTTCATTCCCTCATCCATCCCTCACTCCTTCCCCCATTCTGTCCCTCCATCCCTCACTCCCTACCTCCACTCCCACTCCCTTATTTCCTCCCTCCCTCCGTCCATCCCCCATTCCCTCCCTCACTTCCTCCGTCCCCAATTCCCTCCCTCCCTCTCTTCATCCCTCACTCCTTCCATCCATCCCTCACTCCCTCCATCCTTCCCTCCCCTTCCACACTCTTGAAACTATCACACTGACGATGGAACTATTGCACTGATATATCAAATAAAGTCTAAGATGAAACTGGGTTAGGCCTGGATACTAGAGCAATGTGATCACTTTTCAATCAGAATACTCTAAAAAAAACATTAAGTTGCTTGTATTTGCAGACAGAGGGAGCTGTGGGCTATGCTAGCTGGGTCTGTTCGGTGATGAACGATGAGTCGAAAATGAACACCAAGAGCTACAAATACGCCATCTGTGAGATGTCGGCCATAACGGCAGCGTCCGATGCACTTGCGAAGTACACTGGTAAGTGCTGCCCTCTTATGGGCAACAGTGGCATTGTTTTCATTGTTCTTTTCATAAAAGGAGTTTTCAGTAATCGTACAAGTTCACCAGTGTTTAGACTAATACAAGTAAAAACAATTTATTGTAAAATGACAGTACATAACTTATATATATTCTAAAACTTGGTAAAAAAAATTACGAATACCAACACCTTGTTGGTATTACCAATTGGTAACTGACCCAGAACTTGCTACACTTGTCTGTTAGCCCGCGACAACCAGATTTCCCACCGGAAAATGTATGAAATTGTTATTACTTGTACTTGTTGTCAGGGAACAATTTGGCTGTTTACAACCACGACAACAAGAAAAATCACAATATATTTAGACATTTAGTTGTTCATGACACGAGTGAGTTCTTGTCCACTGGACGAGTAAATAATTTTACACATTTTGAGCTTTGTTAAGACACTTGAAAGTTATGGCTATAGTTTCGGCAAAACAGTAAATCAAACAGAAATATATGGGACAAAACTAGAGACAAGAGATGTATTTGATGTGTTCCTTCTGTCCACAGACCGCGTACGATCTGATGCAACGGCCTTCAACATGTACGGGCTCCTGGTGGAGAAACAGAAACTACATGGACTAGCCGTTAATGCATTCGGCTGGTCAGTGTCACACTACAGGCTCTGGCTATTTGCTTGTGTATTTGTGTATGTTCTGGTCTGGTCTGGTCTGGTCTGGTCTGGTCTGGTCTGGTCTGGTCTGGTCTGGTCTGGTCTGGTCTGGTCTGGCCTGGCCTGGCCTGGCCTGGCCTGGCCTGGCCTGGCCTGGCCTGGCTGCCTGGCCTGGCCTGGCCTGGCCCTGGCCTGGGCCCGGCCTGGCCTGCCTGGCCTGGCCTGGCCCGGACACTGCACTGTAATGGTGGTGTGGAGACTGTGGTGTGGA